>JAHWDR010000040.1:0-154949 GCA_021346845.1 Apeltes quadracus
AGCTGCTGATGAGATTGGAGAGTCGTAGCACATTGTTATGAACATAGTTAATGCGACCTCAGTTTTTGTTGGCCGTTACCAAAAAGTGTGCGGACTAAACCGTGTTGTTTTCAACCCGGCTGCAATTTGATTAGTCGGCTTGTATTCATTCAGATTTCCCCTAGGGACTCAATGGCATCAATATAAGTGGGACTTTGGTAGGTGAGGTCAAATGAACGGGTCGGATCAAAAGTTGTGTCGCTGCCGTCGTTTAGTGAGCGCTGCGTCTCCACTTTCTATGCTTTTCACCAATTTGTCTCTGATCATGGTCAGTGGTGCGGCCAGTCTGACCATTGTTGACCCAATTGTTTTGGTTTGGACTCTGGGAAAAAGCCTCTGTCCCCCGCAATTGTAACATAACCCCAGACATTTCCAGCCCTCCGACGCGTGGCGTCCTCCTCCTCGGGACCCCTGAGTATAGGTTCTGTGATAGCTCTTATACACCTAGCAAACGCAAAGACACCCATTACAACCCCCAAGCGATTATGGCAATATTAAGCATGCTGACATTCTATATTTTTAACTAAACTAACTGCGGAGAATTGAGAAAGATAGAACAGAGGAGAGGATAGCATTGTGCATTTCTTCGTCGCTGGTCTTCTTCTTTCATTGTAAACAGTGGACACAGATCACCATGCACTGGGTGTCTGTCGGTCGGACTGCCCGTTGTGAACCCGTCCGTGGTCACAAATGAGTCCTGGTTTCTTTTGCTCCTCAAGACTCTTGTCGTCTCTCGTTCAGATCATGCAAGCATTCCGTAATGTTCGTTGATGGGCTGTAGTTGTTGGTTCTTCTTCTTTGGTGTGGTGTGGTGGGAGGTTAGTGGTACAGAGGGAGATCACAGCGGGTGGCGAAGTGGAGTCCAGTCCAGGATCCAAGATCCAGGATCTTTCTCGTATGATAAAAACAAACAGAATTCCGTTAAACATCTTCTATCAATTTTAGACATCCTTCTTTAAAATGTCTTCCCTATTTATGTTTTTTTTATTTAGGAATTGCGCTTTGATTAAATATAAATATGTGTGTGTGTGTGTCTATGTGTCCATTTGTATTTTTGTTTCCATTAAACTAACAAATCCTGTACCTGTAAGTTGACCCATGGGCTAGGTATTGCTTACCAATCCCTGCGTTGCCGATCCACCACTGAGCTCCATCTTACAGACCCCCCTAAACCTCCGGGCGTTATTAATTCCTCCTATAAGTGACCCTAATGGCTTACACTTGGGCTCTTCACTGGTTCCAACTAGGTGACCCTATTGTACTCACCTCCCTGGTTAGCCAGCCACGCCTCGGAGGAGTCAGGTATCTGTAAAACTGAGTCATCAGCGGTGCAATCCCCATTAAGACAAATTACTCTATGTGTGTCGCTCATGTGGCAATAAATGGCTCCTGGTTGTGATCCTGCATGAGGTGGATCCAGTGTGCTCTCTCTGCTTGTTCGTGTGCTCGGTTCATGTCAGGTCCTCTGTGGCCTTCATGGCCCGATAAGGCAGCTTCTGTGTAGGAAAAACATTGAGCAGACAACATGATTTCTTTTCTGTTCATATTTTCTGCTTTGTTCTCTCCCATTTGTTCATTTTCTTTAACGACTGGTTAAGCTTGGTAAGATAAAAAGTTCCATCATCTAATTGTTCAAAAGTTAGAGCCCCTTTAATTTCTTAAGTAATTGTACCGTTTATTTGTTCCATCAGTCCTGCTGACTGTGGATAATGAGAGCACTGTTAATTTACATTCTTCCCAAAAGTAGAACAGATCAGAAACAAAACCTTCCCTCTGGTGTCTCAGTCCTCTTTCTTCTGTTGAGGCTTTTTGCCTTTGTTAAAACATCCTGTGCATTATAATTAAAAAACATTTCTGTGATTGTCAGACAATAATCCTTATCTTTACATTTAATTTAGTCTAATGAAGCCCATACTTATGTTTTCTTGTAATTTAAATCTTGGGATTGTGTTTTTCACAATCAATGCATGCCAACAAATGTTTATCAGTACTTCCATCCCCCCTTTTGAGCATGTGTCAAACATGCTCATCATAGCCACATAAGTTCCATACGTGTTTACCTTATCCCGCATTGTCCCACAGTTGTATTTTTCCCAAAACTTCTTCCCCAAGACAGTTGTTCAGGTAGTTTGCGTTTTCCTGTTGAACCGTTCACCACCAATTGTTGCTGTGCATTTAAACCTGCGATTTCCGAAGGTAGTTTACTTTATTCAGTAGTTGTAATCCTAATTATCATCAATTATCCTTTTTTTTAAGTCGTAAGTGTCCATTCATTGCTTGCAAGCAGGAGGTCAAATGGTGCTCTGTGCAGATGGCGCCTCAGAGCTTTCAAACACAAACGTGAAGGCCGTCCTCAGTGGCCGGCATGAAACATTGCAAACCAAGTTTAGATAAGAACCACAGGCCTCCTTTGTTCGAGCCTTTGCGTAGGAAAAAGTTGACTCGTACTCCCTTCTTCAGACACAGCTGCAGATGATAAACTTTGTATCACCCTGCTTTCGCACGTCAGTTCAATACAGACAATACACTTTTAGCATAAGACTATGTTTTAACATGTTTTACCATTACATTCTACTCTTTTGATTATTCTTTAATCACCGATAATAGTTCTGTTCGTTATCCCCTTGTATTTGAGTGAAGTCCATTACCCAATTATATCCCAGATAAATATTTGCACTCAGGATTCATTTCATTTAACACTGTGTGTTCTTGAATTTGCTTCCTTCATAAGAGGAGGAATATTCTTTAGGCTGCCCTGTTGGCCCCCCGTTTCCCTGCATTCCTACAGCAACCCTCCACATCTGTCCACTGTTCAGTGACACGTCAGTTTCTCAAACCCTTCGTTGTTTCAATAAATAATTGTTTTAGTCTTCTCTGTTTGGGGTAAAGAATGCCCGTTCATCTCTTATCTCTGACCTTGAGTCTCTGTAGAAACATTTCAGTACGTCACCATTTTTATTCTCTTAGAGTGAGGAGTCACTTCAGCAATTTCTTTTGGCCTAACTAATTAATCACCTCTTGTAGTTAAACCAAAACTGTTGAGTTAAATTCTTTCACCTCAGTCACTCGTGCTTCATCCCAACAGCGTTCATTCATTTTGAAGAAACAGGCTAAACAATTATTTCATAATACCAATTGTTGTCTCGTTTGTAAACCTGTTTTTGGATCTATGATCCCTAATTGCACCGACAGATATTCTGTGTGCCGGTATTCGTTTGTAGTCTTACGCTCATTGTGACATTTGATCAATTAATAAACCCATTCATACGCCTTTAAAAAAAAAAAAAAGCACAGAAATATTACCTTGCATCCTCTACCATTCAAGTTAAGTTATTTCTTTCATCTCGCATTTGTTGTACTTCTCTCCTGTTTCCCATGTGTTTGTGTTGGTGTGTGCATGACCTGTTGAAGACAGGTCCCTGTCCATTGAAGAGGGATCCACCACCTCCACTTGTCCTCTCCTTCCTCTCCTCCATCCAAACACCATCCCATCTTTTGAAGGCCTCCTCTCTGCTCCACTCTTTTGTCCCCCCCACAGGCCCCCGGTCCACAGGCCTCCACGTCTCTATTTGTCTCAGGAATACACATAAAAACAAACAGGTTTCAGATACGTCAACATCATCATCAGCTTATTATTATTTTTTTTTTTCTTTCTGCTCCGCAACACCGTTGCTGCTGGCATAAACAGATTAGTCTGGGCTCAGGAATAATGTACTGGTATTTGTTGCTTACCAGTCACTCTGTCCGATCTGGTGCAGCCGCCTGTAGCTGGATGCTGCAGTTCTGGCTTTGTTCAATGCAGACACAAGGTCTGGGCTCTGGCTCTGTGGGACCAGGGCTGTGGTTTGTGATGGGGACTGAGGAGGTGGAGGAGGATGTGACCGGTGGATGAAGACTGGAGGGAGAGTCGGAGGAAAGACAGGCAGAGGAGGCTTTGTCTCCCGTATATCACTTCTTAAAATAAAAAGAAAACAAATCAGGAGAATTAATCACAAGTTATCACGTCTCATCTTGTTATTCACTTTTTTCCACCATCCCTTCTTACTCCCTTCTTGCGCTTTAACATACTTTTTTTTTTTTTTTTTAAATCCTCAGCAACCTTCCCCCTTTTGCTGTCATAACATCCATTTTTTGTTGCTGAATGCCCCCATTCTATATTATGTGTATTATTATCTATTCACGCTTTTATCTAAACTTATTTTCCCGGACTGATTTCAGTTAATAAACCTGCTTGTTTTTTTTCTGCTAACAGAAACTGCCAATTCGTATTAGTTTCAGTAGCACAGAGTAAGAAAAGTGGGCTTTTAAAGGGATGAGAACTTTAAAACCACCAGTCCGGTTTTTCTAGTAAAGCGGATGTCATGACTCTCCTCCAACTCAAGCGGATCCTGGCCTCACAAAACCAAACTAATCCTGTAACGGACTAGGGCAGAGGACTTTGAGAAGAGTCTTAGACTCCCTGTGCACAGTTTCAGGTCCAAACCTTGAGGAGAAAAAAGTTTTGACATCCGGCTCGAAGGACAAATTGTGTTAGAAAAAGAGAAGACACGTCTGCCACTCCAATTTCTGACCTGGAAAATACTATATATTTTTTTTATTCATCTTTTGGAAAAAACTTTTTGTAGCCCCTTTTAAAAAAAAAAATATATATATATATATATATACTACAGAATGTGTAACCCACAAATCCAAAAATGATAAGGTTCCCCATGACCTCGCCCCATAGTGGTGGGCCTATTTTCAAATGCTTTTCCTGAGGACTTTGCATATGTGAGAGTGCGTGGGCATGCAGTTAGTGCAGAAAGCATTTCTTCATTGCAGGCGGCGGTGTGTGTGTTTTTCACTTCCCTTATCATGTGAGCTCTCAGCATGGACACCGTCTCGCCTTCACATGCAGCTTCCTTCTGTGCCACCAAGGAGCCTCTTGTTGTATTTAATACCGCATCGAACCCAGCCGGTGCCGAGAGAACCGCACCCTCTCTTTCCCCCTCGTATGCAGGTGGTTTTTCCGAATTATGCCGTTCTTGGTTGTTTTTGTCCACAGCTTTAATTTGTATCCAGTAAGGAAACCATGCAGTTTCCTTTTTTCTCCACACACTCCCCTTATCGCATTTCGAATCTTTTTTTTTATTTTTAATTTTTATTATCTCTCCTACTCCTCGATATCTGCGCCAGTGACACTCAGTCTGCCAAATTAACGCCTTTCTTTTTCTCACCGCGCATCCCGTGTGTTCAAACATCATGTTTCTTTTTCCCGGTAGTTTCTCCAACCACTGCCACCAACAACAGCCTCCGCTGGCCGTTCATTTTTTTCCATCGACACCCCGGCGCTGGCCCCCAGCCGCCGTCAACAGTTTCCCGATCATATTCACCTTCCATTTCAACAACAGTCCCCCAGTTTGCATCTATTTTACCCGATCAGACAACTGGTCACCTCCGTGTGACACTGTCAATGTTCTCCGCAGCTCCAGAAAGCCTTCCCCGTCTGTTCTGAAATCTTATGTTATACTTCCAGAACCCCTTTTAAATTAACCCTTCGAGATCAATGTAATATTGAAGGGGTTTATATCATATATATTTTAACTCTCCTTCTCTTCTCACCCCTTGCTCACACACACACTCACTCACACAGACACACGAGCTGCACCCTCAGAGACTGCAGCCCAGGATTTAAGGAGCTTTTACTCCTAGGGACTCTAACCCGCAGGATTTAAGGAGACTTTCCTCCTAGGGACTCTAACCCGCAGGATTTAAGGAGACTTTCCTCCTAGGGACTCTAACCCACAGGATTTAAGGAGGTTCACCTTCTAGGGACTCTAACCCACAGGATTTAAGGAGACTTACCTCCTAGGGACTCTAACCCACAGGATTTAAGGAGACTGTGCTCCTAGGGACTCTAACCCACAGGATTTAAGAAGGTTCACCTCCTAGGGACTCTAACCCTGGGATTCGAGGGTCCTCAAATCCCCAGGACTCTAACCTAGCGTCTTCAGCCCTCGTCAGGGTCTGATGGGGTTGCCAAACCAAAGACCAGTTTTCGGGGGTCCTCAAATCCCCAGTACACTCACCTAGCGACTTCAGCCCTCGTCAGGAACTGATGGGGTTGCCAAACCAAAGACTAGGATTCAAAATCCTTTTATTTGTGTCAGATCATTGATCCCTTGGTACTCACCGGTACCCACCAAACCCAATAGGATCCCTGATCCTTTAATTTGTGTCGGATAGGAGATCCCTTGGTACTCGCCGATACCTACTAAACCCAATAGTACTCGCCGGTACTATTGTTGTGCACTTTTACCGGTTTCCTTAATATTAACTTTAGCGAATTGCTCATGCATCAATTTGATTCCTTCACCACCAATCCACAACGTACTCCTTATTTTAGATTATCCAATATGCAGAATTAGTGGAAACAGGTTTCTGCTTACCTTGGTTTCAGGCGGCCTGGGAGTACGCAGTGTTCAGCGGATGAAAGCGTCTTGGACCGAATTCACCTATACAGGAAAACTTCTCATCCCGGACGAGCCCCCAAAATTGTTGGGATTTCCTATCCCCCCGAGTTGGTTAATGGGAAGAATCCAATACGGCACTCAATTAAAGTTAAAAAGTTAACATTTTATTTAGAAGAGATAAAGTGCTACATGAGCAATCCTCCGCAGGTATACCTGGAGACCTGAAACACGCTTCGCAAGCTGTCCCTCTCAGAGTCCGTCCGCTGTCTGACTCTGCTCTTTTTTATAACCTCTCTTGTCCTTGAACGTTGGTTCAACCCAGTTCATCCTTCTGTAACATTCTGCCTTCCCCGAACAATGAGTGCCTGGTACTCCTTCACGTAGCCTTCGGCCTTGCCCTGAAAATGGGTTCAAACTGGCTCTCCCTTCGGCCACACGTGCGCTATCTCAGATAATATTTGATCTTCATTTTTTCCTGTGCTCTCCCTTCCACAATTCACATTGTCTGCCTTATATGGTCTTATCCGGTCACACCATTTTTTCTACAAGTCAAAAGATTATAAAAAAACACACAAACAGAAACCCACATCTCACAGCACAAAAAAATAACAGGCAATAGTCAATGCCTGTAGTTTAACCTTATACCCTCATTTTTAACTACATCTAACAAGGGAATGTTTTAATGCCTGAACAATGATATTTTCAGCAAATGTATAAATACATTACAGAAAGTTAGGCTCATGGTAACACCTATAGATTTCCCCTTTTTTCACCAAAGGACCAACCACTTCCAACCAGAGAGAGGGAAAAGGCACAATATGGGCATCTCTCAGGTTAAATAATCACTGTGTTTTAAAATAATTTTACACATCATATTTGTTTAAGGCTCCACCACTCACATTATATACAGTACATATGTACAGTGGTGCACATCAGGCTATTGGATAATCGCCCATCCAGGGACTTCGCACAGGCCAGTTAAGTAGACCCATTGCGAATTGGCACTGTGTTTGATTTATGTAATTCTGTTGCTAGTCATATTCGGCAAGTCTTCCGACCTGCTCTAAATACCCCGCCAGTTTCGTGATATTCAATTTTCCAACCACCGATTTTTACCGTCGTAGGTTCAAGTCCCAAATAGATCATCCGTGTTTGTTGGTAAACTGAGCATCTACCAACATGATCCGGTGTTTCATCTTCTGACCCACATGTCCCACATACTCCTTTTGTTTTTAGACAGTCATTGCGGTTATCCCAGGACGATTGCCATCGTTTTAGACAATTCTTTTTTCCCTGACACAGGTGGCATAAGGCACTGGATTAAAAGGGTTCAGGTCCTTCCATCAGTTCCGATCCCGGTTTTGCTAAAACATCCGGCTGTTCATTACCATAGACCCCTTCGTGGCCTGGGTCCATGCTATTAACAGGTGGTTTTGTCTACCCAATGTATTAGGGTTTCAATGCAACGCAAAATGGTGCTAGATCTCACCATTTCTTCAATCGCTTTGATAGCCGTCTGGCTATCAGGTAGTACGAATATCTTTTTGTGTTGTATTCCTTCCGCTACTAGAATCTCTGCGACTTGTAAAATTGCAAAGACTTCAGCCTGGAAGACTGTACTTAATTTTCCGAGGAAGAGGGAATGTTTCAGAAATCGAGTCGTCCGGCTGTACAACGTAAATACCCACCCCAATTCTTTTGTTTAGTTTAGAACCGTTTGAGTAACACCTTTTAGCCAGTTCTTATCGAAGCCAGTTTTATACTCTATAGCGGCTTCTCTCAAATTTTTGAACGATCAGTGCTAGCTGCCTCCTAGCTCCATTGCACACGTCAACGTGATTTTTTGTTTTTAAGGTGGTCCCCGCGGTTTTGGTCTATTTGATAGGACCAAACATGACAGTTAGCGGTCGTAGACTACTGAATGTTTTGCGGCATAGTTGGCTCTTTAGATGAATGTCCCCAAAATTAATTCAAATCTGGGTTTTAATATAACCCCGTTCAACCCCTATTGGATAAGGGTGCCATTGTGTCCGGTTAAACGGAAAACTTTGGCTCCTTCATTCCAGAGGAGGTGTCAGAAGAGGGTGCAGTACTCATTTCGGGACCTTTCTCCACCAATGGCTGTGGCGTTTCAGGGTTCCGAACTTTCTTGCAACCTTTCTCATGGAAATGGAATCTTTGACTCCCAGCGTGAGGCTGGAAGTCCAGTTTTACCAATCCGGCCAGAGAAGGTTCACGGACAGCTACAATATGCAGCTGTCCACCTTTTCCTTTAGATAATCCTCGGACCTCCATGTGGGGTTCGCTGTAGTTCCAAGTTGCATCGGTCCACAAGTGTCAGCAGGGCCGTTATTTCTATGTCCTTTACCTCTGGGACAAAGACACCAAAGGTCTTTGCTGGTGGGAGGTCCTTCAGTCCTCTAGGCTTGGTTCGATGGCCCACATAACCAGCTTTTCCCATTCCACAGTTTTCTCGTCCCGACACACGACGTGAACTTTCCCTTCGTGGCGGTAGGCAATGTGGACCAGAGAACCAGGGTCAGACCTAAGAAGTGTGGTGTTGATAGCCTATCTTCCAATCTTTGCTTTCCCTCCCAACAGTTTTCTGTGGATGGTGGTTCGATCTGATGGTGGTCGCCCCTGCAGTGGTCCTGCCGTACACCTGGCTGGCTCCTTGGAATTATTTGAATAATTTCTGTTATAGGAATTGAATATATTCTACATCTGTATGAGTCATTCTGTACACATGACATCCATTGCAGTCTGTCCATCTCAGGAGAGGCATCCCTCCTCTGACGTTCTCCCTAAGTTTTTTTCCATTTTTTTTCCCTGGAATGGTTTTTTCATTTTTTGGGGAGTTTTTCCTGTGCCGATGTGAGGGTCTTGGGACGGAGGATGTTGCATGTGTACAGACTGTAAAGCCCTCTGAGGCAAATTTGTAATTTGCGACTTTGGGCTATACAAAATAAAATGAATTGAATTGAATTCTGTACTACTCAGAGATCTGAGTCAACCAGTGGGCTATCCACCTCATCCTTCTTAGTGATTCTGTGTTGACCACCAGAGGATACCATCTTGGCATATGTAGCCTTGACGCCTCCTCCGGCAGCATCACCCTTTCCACCGCACTGCAGAGTCTCTTGTTTCTCTGGCTGTTTAGTTTTTGGAGTAGGGGTCGAGCCAGTACTAGATGACAGTCTCGGCCGTTTCTCCGACCTTGGGATAGAAGTCGATTCGAGGGGCGTCTCGCCAGGTGTCAACGTTATTACTGACACCCCCTTAACCATCCTTCGTCTTTCTTTCTTCCTTCGTTTTTTTAATGATTTTTCACCTTACGGACTAGCCCTTCAGACATGCTTGGTTCGTCATTTGATGTACCAGGATTCTGAGAGCTTGTTTCCTTGGGTATGGAAGTATTATTCGGAGGTTTCGAAGCTACCGTTTCTGTTGCAAATACTTCATTGGGTGAAGATGGATTCTCGGTTACCGAGACTTGCATCTCCCCCGATTGGTTATTTGCAGTCAAGTACTGGGTAATACTCGACTGGGATGTTTTTGATTGAGCGGATTCGGGGTTAGCCGACTTGCTCCCGTTTTTTTTGTTAAGGTAACGAACCGTGCTGGATAGTCTGGCAATTTTGTGTTCATTTCTTTCATTGTTGTGGTTTTCTTGATGCCTGGGAAAACACCAAAGCCAGTGTTTTTTGTCCACTTTCACAGACTGTCTCAAGGAAGGTAGCCTCGGGAATGCCACCCCAACGTAAGCGCAGGCCCCTATCCATTCACCAACTGGAGCTACGAATACGAGGAGATTTTCACAAGTTGACGGAGGCAGCCCTCCCTGATGGTTGGTCCGGGAGTGGGCCTCTAGAACTACCTTGTGGCCACGGCATGGAACGCGTTTTAGACCTGTACCCTACAACACTTTGAGATTCCATCACAATCACACACTGCATGAAAAGTGAGATTTTCGTCCCCGTAAACGCCCGGAAATCTCCCTAATTTTCTGCAGTTTTCGACAATTTGCAACCCGCGCACAACGCGTTTGTCTGTGCCACAAATTGTCGGAACTCTGACGTATGTGGAGAGCTGGAAGAGGTGCAAATGGCCCGAATTTGTTACGTGGAGAACAGAGGACCCAGATGCGGAGGTGCGGGAAAATGTCTTTTATTCCTCCTAATTCAAACTAAGGAGACTGCCGTCAGTAGACGCAGTCCGAGACAAAACTTATAGATCTCGAACAAGACAAGGCAGGGTTGGGACGGCAGGTACAAGGCAACCGCCCCGTGTTCAACAACAGTCTGACAGGGGGGTAGAGAAACAGTGGTTAGAAATAGACAAACAAATTAAGCAGTGAGCAGAAACAGGTGAGTAGAGAATCAGTGTGAGAGTTGATTGCTATGGAAAGCGGCTGTGGGCGTTTGGGGTGAGTGAAGGCATGACTGGGAATGAGGAGGTGTGTTAATGAGTATCAGCTGGGTGTGTGTGTGTGTGTGTGTAGAAACACAAAGCAGGGAGGAGTCCGGATCATGACAGAATTAGCATATGAATGCAGCAAAACCGCAGGTGGCCGAGCGGGCTGAATATCCTTACTCCGTATTGGATGAAACCACAACTTTCAAACAAGAAAAATCAATCGGCACAATAAATCAATTCAAGCTAAAATGTAAGAGTCTACAATTAGGCTACTGAGCCTGATCTATTTGTACTAGAGATTTTCTTACCTTTTAAAAAAATTTCACCTGGGCTAAAACTCCCTCTGCAGCCCTTATTTGCATTTGTATAGCTCACAGCATTTTCATTTACGTGTCAAAGCCTCCCCTAGAATTAGGAGGAGAGGAGTCATGGGGGGACAACTGTCAAGGGAGGCCCACGTCAATTTCTGACAATTTACGGCAGTTTTTGGCGTTGCCCGCAAATTGCCGTGAACAGTCGTAAACCTGAAATTCCCTGTTAGCATTACCCGCGAGGAGGTAGAGGTTTGGACTTACGCCTCGCCTCACATTAAGAGTCTGGCAAAGAAAATCAAATATTAATTGCATTAAAAGTTTAAGAACAATGCGTTTCGACATGTAATTTGTAAGTACAGTAAGTATATATATTTTTGGGTATATGTAGGCATCGGTTGTAGATTAACTGTAAACTTATTTTTTAAATGCACTCTATGTATATTTGCTGTCTAAACCTGGTTTAAGTTGTACTCCGTTAGAGTTGAAGTTTAGTGTAATTTATGATGCGTTTGCTGTATGTTGATTTTGTAATGGGATTGGAGATCCACAACAACGTCTAATGTTCAATCAATTATAACCAATTAGGGTAAAGGATTCCATTTGACTAAATTCAGAACTCTTATCCCATCAGCCCAAACAACAGCAGTTAGGTCATGTTGTTTCTGGCTTTGTCAGGAGTAAATCAAATAAATATCTGGACGCCCAGCGCAATCATTTATGGGTATGAAGCTTTTTTTTAAATGGGCTTCTTGGTAGGAGTATACATTCTCTGTTTTGTGTGATAGTGTACACATTGAATATTACATGCAATTTTTTTGTGTGAAACCTGAGAAAATAATCTATGCACTTCAAATGAAAGTCCCCAAAAAATATTTGATGTGCCAAATTAAAAGCAATAGAAGTATTTCAATCAGGAGAGACTCATTTAATAGTAAACCCACAATTTATTACACAAGCATCAAGTATGAATTGCAACGTCATTGGCGATTGAACTCCATCCTGAAGGACTATCCCCAAGGGCTGGGATACTGCGGTCCAAGAGCCCAATCCCCCTGGAGTCCAGACACTGGTGGTGGTGATGATGACGACGACGACAATAAGAGGCATAGCAGCCACCTCATGTCGAACCAAGAACGCCGATGCCGACTGGAGGTGACTGGGGTGGAGGAGGGTCGTATCAGCTACACGCTGAAACTGACAGCTGACAGCTAACAGAGGAGAACGCTTTTAGAGTTGACAGCAACAGCGTGATTGGCTCCCGGAACCGGTATGTAGACTTATTGGCGGCAACAATGTGCACGCCCTCCAATCAGCTGATTACCAAACAGATACAGCTGGTTGTCTTCCTGACTGAACTTGCGCATAAGCTTCATTTGTGTAAAGGCCATAATCCCTGCATGTTAACCCCTCCACTGTAGGAGGATAAACCACTTGAACGACACATCCACTTTTCCGCTGATGAATCATGTAGGAAAAAAAAAGGCACAAAGAAACACAACAAGTTGTTTTAACTCGACAATACTTTATCTAATCTGCTCCATATTTCTCAGAAAGTTGTGTTTTTTACTTAACACCTTGCTCACAGGTTAATCGTATCCCTCTCAACAGTTGGTACCTAATGCTTCACTGTGAATATTATAAGAATTCGATTAACGGCGGTGAGTGGGAGTATCGTCAAAGTAGTCTGGTGAAAGAGATTTTGGAGTTGTACATCAAAATGTCCTGGTTACTACTGAGTCACACCTCGGGGATGTGTACTCTCTCCCTGAAGTGGAATGGTCACGTGCCTATTAATGGTTTGCTTTTTAATTCTAACCAAAAAACAACCAGAAGTTGGTTGGTGATGGAAATTGGCTCGTGTATGGTATTTTGAGAAGCTGTAACTTTGGAATTGTACATCAGAATTTCCTGGTTATTACCGAGTCACACCTCGGGCATGTCTACTCTCTGTCCGAAATGGAAATACTGTGTAAATATTTATTGTTTCCTTTCAAATCTAATCTGAAATTGACCAAATGTAGTCTTGTGATACTCTTAATAAAACGTAATAAGTTTTCGCCCGTGATGCCTGCTGTTATAGAAGGGATTCAGACACTTGTGTCGGTGCACGTTCCCATTTGGGAATATCAGCTTGCACAGTGACAACAATTTACGGCCAAACACATTGTTGGGCACAATGCACCTCGTTTTGATTTGGTTCTTTTTTGCAAGACGTTTAAGCATTAATTCATGCAGCTTTGTTGTGATTGTGTGTGCTTGACTATATGTGTATCATCAACACATCGAGAGTGCAGGCCACTAAAAATGCAGAAACTGCAGCACCCAGTCAGATGAAGCAGCTTTATATAATTGTCTTCACATAATCAAAGAAAGCTATTGCCGTTGTGTCAGGTTTTAAAGGAAAAACTCCACTCATTGAAAGACAAACTGAGAATTCGGTATCAGTGTCATGTGGCTAATTGTTGAATTTTAGAATAAACAGCTGTGCTACTCTGGGCCATAAAATGTTGAGTTAGACCTGCAGTGAGGTTTTTCACCAAGGTATAGGAAAGAAAGCAGCTGTCTAGGCTCCGTAGCACTATCCTTTTTAAAGGATTAATTCAATCTGCAAATATTAGCCAATGAATTGAATTATGGCCATTTTGAATTCTGACATTATACTCAAAGACTGTGATGATCATGCAAACACATCTGTAAAGCTATATACGTTGATTACCAACACATGGTCATTACCTCTACTCTTGAAACTATTCAGCTCTATGTACCCCTTCAGCTTCAGTTTGAGAACCTGTTTGCTTATGCAACAAAGGTACTTGGTCAGGTTTTAGAAAAGATTTTGATTTCACATTGACAATAAAGAAATGACAAAAGCTGAAATTAATTTTAAAAAATGGCTATGTGTTTGTAGTAATATTGGTTTCAGTAGTAGTAGCTATGGTACTAGTAGTAATAGCAGTGGTAGTAGTTGTTTTGGTATCAATTACAAAACTGTTAACTGTAGTACTAACACTATTAGTCAAAGTATTATTTGTAGATATGTTAGTAGTAATTGTAGAATAGCAGTTCAAATAGTACTTTTTGTTATAGAAGAGTAGCAATATCAGTTGCAGTGTCATTACTATTAGTAGTAAAAGTAGTATTGTTATTACAACTAGTAGCAGTCATTGTAGTAATAATAGCAGTATAAATATTACTACTAGTAGTAGTCTTAGGAATAGGAGACAGAATGTTTATCCTTCAAACTAAGAAGTTATGAATTGATAAGCCTCATCACAAGCATTACGGGAGGGAGGAACAGGAGGAAGGGGACCAGCAAGAGGTTTCCAAGATGTCAGTCTGAGTTCATTGAATAGGTGTGTAACACCTCAGTTACCTGTGTTAGAAATTGAGTGGTGTGTGTCTGTGGTTGCCACGGGGATAGCGCAGCTGTTAACAACCAGATTAAAGGGCAGAGCAAATAACAGATTTACCTAGATTCCACATGTCCGACAAGTACCCTTAGACGTAAAACTATAAATCCAATCCAAAAAACAAAGACATCACCTGAGACTGCCAAACCCAGAGATATTTCCCTATTCAAAATTACCACATCCATCCTCCATTGAGACATTTACCTCTGCTTTCATGGTCTCAAGCTCAAAAAACGAAAGCTAAGGCGTAAATGGCAGTCTCTTACTTTTTATGCTGGATTTAGATATCAAAGGACCAAAACCATGACCATTTGATCTTATCCTTCTTTCCCTCCATATTATATTGCTTTTTCAGCATTGTCGTATACAAAATATAGGCGCTTGTCCTCTCCTGTAACAACAAGCTAAAATGGCATGAATTATTTATTCTGTCCATGGACAACCTCTCATATTCCTCTCACTTTCCCCTGGTCCATCCTTATTGACGAGGCACTTTCACACGGACCTGCTCAAGGCTTCGCACTGTCCTTGCACATCATTCATAATGTGCCTGCTGCAATTGTAAAACCCTCCGTCTATATTTGAACACGGCTCACAGTCTCTGCCTGACGAAATAATGTAAATGCATTGAACTCAGACATTCAAAAGGATGACTGAACCAATCACGACAACTATCAACTATAACGTAATCGCCTGAATGCAAAAACATTTCCAGCATTGGAAATTCATGACTATGATTGTAAACACGTCCTTGGTCTGTTTTAAATACAAGCAAACATTTCTCTTCAATTCCAACTCAGTCTGTTCAGGATCCCGGTGATGGAATTATGCATGTATAATAGATATATAGACCTGCCAGTAAAAAGTAGTTTCTGTGTATTAGCTAATGGGTTTAATAATGAAAGCACAAAAATGAATATGTTGGCCTTGTTTTCAAGTAAGAAATCACACCTTTGCTTACTGACAGATGCTGGGTGGCCTTCTCCGAGGGACGCCAGGAAAACCTCTAACAGACCGCCCTCCACCCTTCCCCCCACAATTCCCCAAATGTGCCTTGAACTCTGCTAGGATTCCATCAATAGCGGCAGCAGGGCCCAGGGACAGCTGCTGCACAGCAGAGGTCTGTCAAGTGCCTCCCACTGCTCGGGCCCAAACTCAGGGTTCCAGAATTGGTTCAGAATTGACAAAACCAAAACGAAGCAATCAGGCTTTATTGGTACCATCAACTTACTTTGTCAACCCAGGCCCCAGGAATGCCGCTTTGCGGACTTCATCTTTACCCTTGTTAACGTCTTTTTCTGAAAAAAGGGATCTGATTAATTTGCAGGGAGCAGGGTATAAAATAAAACTTTACTGACACACATTTTTATGGGATTCATCTAAGGTGTTTTGCCATTTGTACAAATTATTTTCAGAAACGCACACACTGATTTGCAAATGTCGAGGATGATTAGAGAAATGTACCAAAGCTGTCATAACGGGTGTTGTTGGGGTGGTGCGGTCCGGAAGGAGGTGAGACGCAGATACAGGATTCAAAACAAATATACTTTAATAGTCAAAGAGGCACAGAACTCAAAAGAATTGACCGGGAACATACAACCATGGACCGTGACTTTTGACAGCAACATTAAACAATGACTCGACAAAGGACAAGAGACACACATGGCTTAAATACACAGGGGAGGTGCAGGTGATTGGACACAGCTGGAAACAGACACGACAGACCATCGGGGAAGACAGGACAAGGCAGGAAGTGAAGTTACCCCATGAGCACCAGACACATGAAACTTCAAAATAAGACAGGACGTGAACCCAAACCATGACAGAAACCACACCCCCCTCCCTCAAGGACCAAATTCTGGACGGTCCTACAGGACCTGAGGGGAGGGCAGGAACGACGACAAGGCAGGCAAGGGGCGGGAGGGTAGGAAACCTCTGGTTTGGCCGGGACGGTGACCGGGCCGCCAGGCTGCGGAGGCCAGGCTTGGGTCGCCGGCCTCTTTGGCGGCGGCTGTGTGGCATCTGCCTCTCTGGCGGCGGGATTGGAAGGACCGGGCTCGGGAGCACCGGCCCAACCCATGACCTCACCCCCTCGTCAAGGGCCGGATGCCAGACGGACTCCAAAACAGTCAATGGCGAGGGAACGACCAGGCGCTGTGGAGCGCCGACTGGCGGAGTCAGGGTCACGAGTCGTCGTGGGGCCAGGAAGGGCGGAGTCGGGGTCACGAGTCGTCGTGAGGCCCGGACGGGCGGAGTCGGGGTCACGAGTCGTCGTGGCGATGGGGGGGTCGGGGCACGAGGGGGCGAGGTCATGGGGGGGTCGGGGGCACAAGTCGTCTCCCTTCGCCAAAATGGGCTCCTTACATCCATGTAGTCCGGACCACACTCAGATTCTGCTGTGTCTCTTCGTGGTCAAGTCATTCTGTCACAACGGCCGTTGTCGGGGTGGTGCGGACCGGAAGGAGGTGAGACGCAGATACAGCATTCAAAACAAAAAGAGACTTTAATAGTCAAACAGGCACAGAACTCAAAGAAGCCACAAAGGGCAAAAACCTACTATGACAGGGAACATACAACCATGGACCGTGACACTCGACAGCAACATTGAACAATGACTCAACAAAAGATAAGTGACACATGGCTTAAATACACAGGGGAGGTGCAGGTGATTGGACACAGCTGGAAACAATCAGACACGACAGACAATCACGGGGAAGACAGGGCAGGAAGTGAAGTTACCCCATGAACACCAGACACATGACATTTTCTGTTATTGCATACCACCTTTTTATGCATATATGTAACATTTGTGTCTTGTTTTATTTGCTTTCAAACTAGTTTTTACTCCGGCTAGAAATTCAGCCGCAGAGTAAAAAAATAATTGGATGAATGCAGCTTGAAGGATATCTTGCAGCATCAAACCAAAGCTGGTTCACAAGTGTTGCAAAATATTTTACTCTTAAATTTATAATAACATAGTTTAATAAAGCAATAGCTCGAGAGGCCAGATTAGATGTGTTTTTTTATGATTAAATAGAATGATTCAAAATAATAATAATGTTGCCTCTGCACAAAATGCAGCGGTTGCTACGTGATGATGGTTGCTATGTAAGGAACACTAGCAACTTTATTCTTCTTTTCAACATAGGCCAGCTTAATCTTGACTGATTATGTTAGAGTTTAGTAGCGTTATTTCTAAGTGGTCATCAGTGTTGGGCAAGTTACTTCAAAAACGTAATACATTATGTATTACTTGTTACTGTCATTTCAAAGTAATTTGTTACATTATAATATTACTGTCTCTGAATTGTTAGGCATTACACTACTACTGCATTACTTTTAAGTTACTTTCACCAGAACAACTGGAAATTATTTTATATATATATATTTTTTTAAATGTAGCGTATTATGCTCCATGCAGCTCATTGCACATCTAGTGCAGGGCTGAGCTAGGTTTAAAGCTAACAACAGAAGGATGTAATAGGCACAGTGATGGCTCATAATATAATACAAAGAACAATCATAGCCAGAAGTTCAAAGTCTATAGAAAGCCCACTATTTATAACCTAAAGCCTAAAGACAAGATACATTACAATTTTTTTCCATTTCTATCCCTTTAAATGAAGTTCACGCCACAAAGCTGGCATGCATTAATGCACAGTAACTTGCCAATGGCTAAAACATATCTACCAAATAAAGACTGGTAAAATTTAGATGACTTACAGCTAGACTATGCCTATTAGCTATATTGGGCTTATGACAAAAACAACAGGGCAATATAGTTCAAGGAATAAATAAATATAACAAATTTTGGCCCCAAAAGAAGCCCTTAAATCGCCCCTAAATCGGACACTTCATACAGACCCACGGCCAAGCGCTGGACCTCCATACTACCCTCAAAGTTAGCAAATTGTGCCCAAAAAGGAGCGCCTAAATCGGACACTTCGTAATGAACCACCGCCTAGTCCTGGACATCACGAGTTCCGCCGTTTTCGCGATTTTCAAATTTTGTCCCTCTTTTGTCCCTACCGTTAGACACGCCCGGGCATGAGACGGGAGGCTGCAGGCTGCAGCCATACACTCTTGTCCTAATCTCGCGGTGGCAATAGTATAAAAACTAAACACCCATAGATATATGAAAACGCATTGTAACTTGCGTTACTGACCTTTGTACCGAGTAAATATTACCCTTTTTTGTGGAATGCCGTACATTACCACGTTACAGCAGAAAGCAATACATAACAGTAATTACATTACTTTTGTAACACATTACTCCCAACACTGGTGGCAGTTGACTTGGCTGTTGGATGTCATCTAGAGCAGGGGTTCTCAACCTTTCGCAAGCTGAGCCCCCCAAAGCTGGTTCATGGTAATCGGGGCCCCCCTTCCCGCCGCCATCCCCATCCCCACTTCACCACCTTGCATAGATAGATAGATAGCCCCCAGGGCTATTATTTTTAGGCCCACACATTAATTATTATTAGGACCTGAGCCGACTGAAAGTCGGGCGAAGCTCTATTGTGTTTCGAAGAATTCTTATTATTATTATTTCACCACTTTAAACGCACTTTTGAGGCCTTTACCAAATCCAAAACTCTTGAATTTTTGCGTGGTTATTGGAAGTGTGTGAAATTTAGATATTCTTGGGGTCACGCTTTTGGGTTTAAAAAAATGGCTCTCTACCGCCCCCTGCAAGTGCTTTCTCTGGGGAAATGTTGTTCTACTTTCACCGATAGAGTTGAAATTTTGCACACAGGTGCTCTAGGATGTGCTCTACAAAAAAGGCAATCATTGTATGCAAAGGCGCCTGCCAATATTTTCCGCCATTTTGAATTTTGTGAAAAACACGTTTTGACGAACTCCTCCCAGACGCTAGGTCCGATTCTCCTGAAAATCTCAAAAATTCATTATTGACTTACTGCCACCTATTATTGTTGAAAGCTTTTTGATAACTCATTTGGTTATGATTTTATGGACCAATCAACTTCTAAGGGACGTGGCTTCTTTCTAAAAGACTCAGAACTTCCAAACTACAAGGCCTGTCTTCACCAAATTGATATCACATGTTCGGATTTCCTCCCAGAACACACCCAAATATTTTTGGCGATAATTTGCGTTTTTTTTTATTTACAAATTAACCATTTCCTCAGAGTTTACGCCCGATCAATTTCAAAATCAGGCAAAGGGATCCTGACAACGGTGTGGTCCTATCGTATTAGAATCAAGAGTTTTCGTGAACTTACCTGGGCGTGAGCTGGCCTCTATTTCGGCCGATTTTGGGCTGATTTTCTTGTGAATGTAGTGTTATAACTCCAAGGAACATTGGTATTTTTGGCTAGAATTTTCATATTCATGATGCTAGTGTAGGCCTTAAAGTATTGCCATGCAGTGATTCAAAAAAATATATATAGCGCCACCTATTGGCAAAGTTAAATTTAACGTTTTTACACTTTTATGTGAGGTAACCCTCCTGATTTCAGTGCAATCAATGCTACCTAATGGAATTTTGGCTCAATAGCTTTCCCTAAACGTATTGATGGAGGTGATAATACAGCTCTGCTGTCTTCAGGGAGCCACACAGCGTGTGTAGTTCACGAGTTATTATTTTTTGATGGAGCAGAAGTGGCGTGATTAGCTGCTTGTCTCTGCATTGACTAAACGGAGGTAATCTTACATATTTCAGTGACGTTTTTTCTTTTAATTCTTAGCACACATGTTAACTCAGAGATAAGGACTCCAGCTAAGAAGCCAGTGACCTGGGTTTCATTCCCGGCTGGCACCAGCTTTTTTTTCTCATTTTCTTTTTTCACCTTTTGACTGTATGTCCGGCTGACCGCTGGCCCCCCCGACATGCAGGCTCAGGCCCGTTCATTACTGCCCCGCAGTCCTAGTTATTTATTATTATAAAAATAATAATAATAATAATAATGTTTATCCTCAGTAGCGGTAGGTAAGCCTATTATCATTACTAGGCTATAATTATTGGGAATTGGCACCAGACCTCTGATATGAATGTATTATCTTCATTTTTTACAGAAGCTTACAGGTAGGCGATGTTAATGTGAGACCTGAGCCTGCTTTGCCTTGCAAAGGATCCTCAATTCTTGGTGCAATGTCTGATAAACATCAAATCAACCCAGATTTGCGCCCGATTGCGGTATTTCGTTTTGAGTGCAGTCCTTTTTGAGAATCCTGCCTCACACAAATATGTCGACGCGAAAGGGAGGAGAATCTTTAAGGCGATGTCACAGAGTTGAGGGTATTCGTGCATCATTGCTGCCCAGAATGACGAAATAGGGCAGGTGAAAAAGAGTTCCTTCAGCCTGCTGTCACTCTGCAGCTCAATAAGCCTTCAGGGCTCTCAAGTCTCACGCATTCAAACCATTCACTCGCTCACGCGCCGCACATTGTATTTCTCACGCAGAGAAATTGACTTTGGTCCGAGCCGCCTAGGTTCCTCTTCCAACCGGCGGCCGTAGCTTCCGCCCAAAGTCGACCATACCATTCCTCCCCCACCCTCCCCCGGAGGCGGTAGCGTCCACGTGCACCTCCCACCTTATTAATGACAAAATCACTTCTGACAACATTTTAGGAGTTGACTTCGCTTCAAGTTTTCATTCGACATTTGTATTTTACGCATTTAGCAGACGCTCTCATCCAGAGCGACGTACAAGAAGTGCAGACATTTCACATTGAGCTAAACACGCATCAAAAAGCAAAGCGTTGTTCCCGAGTGAGTGCAGGCAGAAGTGTCAGGGTGAGGGATGATTGCATTATTGGACTTGAGAAGCTCCATGAAGCAATGCGACCAGCTGGAGCTGCCCGGGCCGCTGTGCTCGTCAGGCGGATAGTCTTGCGCAGAGACCTTGCTATAAGCTGGAGGTCTCTCACACTGCTCTGTTAATACGAGGCTTTTATTTCGCCCTTGATGGTTCGTTTGTTTATATTGCAACACATGTCCATCATAAGTGACTTAACTTTTCAGAGTTAAACCAAACTTGCCAACACAAAAATACGGGAGATCCGAGTCCATGAATTGTGGACGAGGGGGGGCTGACATTTTTCTCGCTCGCTTTCTGGTCTGAATTGTGGACGGGGAGAGGTGGGCGCATATGCAACGTTTCCCGGGAGAAATAACAAACCGGGTGTCCGGGTGATAGAATATAAAACGGGAAACTCGGTAGTGTTGGCAGGTAAAACTCCAAAAAACCTTGCTGAGTTGTCTCTCTCCCCCACACACACACACACACGTCCACAGCGCAGCAGGCAGAGGGGGGAGAGAGCGATACGGTTTCTCTTCAGGAGACTTGTTTAAATGATGAGAAATATGCTGTATACATGTCACTAGATTTGTCTCTAGTCCAGGGGTGTCAAACGTACGGAACCGCCCCGCCAGGTGGTTCAGTCTGGCCCGCGGGATAAATCTGCGTTATTGAAAGAAAAAAAAATAATAAACTTCATTTTCTATAAAATATGCAGTTTCTATATTGACCGCTAGTGGCGCTGTGTGTGGAGTCAGTTCATGTGTTCAGAATCCGCTTGTTAAGTCTGACGTCACACGGGACTTCCGGGTCCAAGCTCTCCGCTCGTCCACATCTAATAACACTGGCGGAACCTGTTAATTTATTGACGATCACGTCCTACTTTAGTGATGCACCCTTGGCGGTCATAAAGGGTTTAAATGCTTTTAACTCCAACATAGTGGTTAGTGTAGCGCATCATCCAGGTGACATAATTAAGGGTGAGTTCGCTATAAGGTTAAGCTAGCTAGCTAGTTGACGTAAGGTGCCATTCCTTGTTCTGGATGAGGTATTTCAAAATATAATTTTTACAGGACTTCTATAACTGTGAACGTAACTAAACGAAGATTAAAACAATATACAGAAGTATTGTTATGATAAACAGCGCTGGCAGCAATGTAGTTTGTGATCGTGTAAACATGGCTAATATCTATGAAATAACGGAGTGCCTTAGCAGTAGAGCACAGTTAGATCCTCGGCTCCGCTAATCCATGTCCTCCTGGCTATGAATATTAGTTACTGATGAAGTTACTGATGAAGTTACTGATTTTAAATCTTTTATACATTTTGAGGTTTTTTATGTATTTTAACATGCAGGACAGTGTTTTAACTTCCACAAAACTGTCAATAAATGTTTTGCAACAGTGTACAATCACTGTGATTTGTGTTTTTATGCATAATGCACTTAAATAAATGTTAAACTGGGTGAAAATGTTGTTGAAACTGCACATAATTTTCTTATAAACACCTAGGTTGTTTATAATATATTTAGTAAAAGGAGAATTCATTGCATATAAAGATTTTTATAATTTACTTCTTCTTCGCACTAATACAAAGAAAAAAGTGGACTTATTTTGGCATGAGTTTGGCCCCCATGAAACCGATTAAGTTGTATGCGGCCCCCAGACCAAAATGAGTTTGACACCCCTGCTCTAGTCGCTTTTGACACAAAAGTCGCCGGGAGGAGGATTTCTTTGTCATAATAGTCCAACCACAACCGCATTTCAACATTTGGGAATTTCCGTAAAAAAAATTTTCTCCCATCCTGTGGCCAACTCGCGCCCCCCTGGGAAAGTGTCTGCGCCCCCCCAGGGGCCCCACCGGTTGAGAACCACTGATCTAGAGTGAAGAGAGAGGGAACTTCATGGGGATCATTAGACAAACATGGCCCAACAGATGGGTACACAAAAGCAGCCTGAACACTGAATTTAACAGTTTTCTTTATTTTAAGGTAAGTCATATTAGTTTTATATTAATGTGTACCATTTATAGTTAAACTCTTTAATTCTGGATCTCAATTTAGCTTAGCTTTCATTACATAAAACATAATGCAGTCTTTTAAAGAATACAATTGAGTTTTTCTTTGTAGGGTAAAGAACCCTAATTTTGGAGAAGACAGCTTACTGTCATGTCTTTGATCATACCATCACAAATATAAAGAGGGGAAATATATTATGAGGTACTTTCGTATAATTTCAATAAACACCACCACACAATGTGCTATTGTGTTTTCGGTTCGCCTCAGCCATGACAAGACATGGTACAAGCGTTATTGTCTCTGCGCAGATGAGCATTATAATAGCTTCTATCCTGCTGTATATATGGACCTTCGATAAGAGCTGTTAGTGTCATATACGGTGAATACATTATATCATTTAAAATAAAAAAAATTATATTCTTAAAAATGCAAGCACGTTGTTAATAAAACAAATAAAACTTTCAAAAAGCAATGCCCCATCCAAACAGTTGATTCAAAGCAGATATACAGTGAATGAATGCTTTAAGGAGATATATTCCAAATGTTCTTTAATGTATAAAACAAGTTACCCTGGTTTCATGTCAAAAGGCCAAAAAACGCAGCTCCATACTTATGGAAGCTTATAAAAAACATACTCTATTTTAAAATCAATCTAATACCCTACCATGTTTTCCTCTGTTCTTGTCAGGCCTGCAAGATGTCCTGCCGCAGTTCCTGCGTGGGCGCTTTGTGGAGGCAGCCCTCAGCTATGTGGCGTGCAACTCTGAGGGCGAGCTGCTGTGCCGCAACAACGACTGCTGGTGCCGGTGCTCGCCCCAGTTCCCAGAGTGCAACTGTCCCTTTGCGGACATCAAGGGCATGGAGGAGAATCTTGAGAAGAGCAGAGATGCTTGGGACAGCTTCAACCAAGAATTCATGGAATCAGGTATTGGCTGGAATGATACATGAAACTTCTACGGTGGTTATGAGGGTGGTTTGAATCTGCTTGTGTTGTGTAAACAAAACAAGTGGAATATAGTTTTACCAGTCAACTCTTAAAAATACCATTGGTGTTTAGAGTATGTATTTGTTATTTGCAATGACAGTTGAGGGTGTGCAACTCAAGGCAGTACTAGGGGAGAGAATAGAGTCCTGCTCCCGCACTCATTCACCTCTTCACTCTATTCTGTCACTCCCCCTAAAGCCTCGCAGAGATGAGCTGGCTGTGTGAACTGCTTTCATTACCAACTAAAACAGGATGGTAATTTGCTCTCCTGTTAACATCCATTGCAACTGCAAAATATACATTAAAAATAAGCAATGACAATAGGAATTGTCATATTGCAAAGCCTTTTTAATAATGAGTCTTTTTCTTCAATGTTAGGAGCGTATACTGTCCTGTTTGTCGTATTAAGAAAAAGACAGTTTAGTACTTTTAAAGACGCGTGTTGGAGTAACAATCTAAGAATATCTCCTTATACTGAAACACAAGGACAAGACAGCCCACATACTGTACACCCACAAGCCTGTATCAAGCGCATGTTTCACCGTGAAGTATAAGAACGCACAACAAGCAAGACAGAAGTTGATGAATGCTTTGAGATGAAAGGAAGGTAATCTACATAGCAAATATTGTTTGATTTTCAGAGCTCCCCTTCTCTCCCTCTATTTTGCTCTCTCTTTGTTTCACTATCTCTCTCCCTCTCATGCAATCTTAAATCATCCATAATCACAGGGTCTACGGCCCCAGGATGTTGGGTAGTATCCCGTCTGCCGGGACGGGCTGATGAATGTATTGTGTCAAGAGGGGACAATGGTAATCCTAGGAGAACGTGTACATGCGCAACGGAGATTGTCAAAGCGAATGTCAGAGCGACAGAAGGATGACATGGAAGAGACCTAATCGTTATATGCGTCAATGTTTCCTTAGGGGGAATTAGGGGAAATCTTCTATGGTTATCACACCAACACATGAACTGCTTCCTCCTGGAGGAGGTGGTCAGCTCAACCTGCACTCTTTTTCGAACCGATGCCCGAGTCTGGAGACTTGTAAATTGGATTCTTCTGTTCTGGAGAAGGTCACATAGTCTCTCCTTGTTTGCTGGAGGTTCAGATTATTTACTTCCCCCCGCAGCTTTAACACAGTTCTCTCCACTGGCACATTCTCCTTTTTCTTCTCCCTCATTCATGTCTAGTAGTTCTTGCAAGCGTTTTGCTTTGACATCATTCACAACCTCCACATCCTCCATGGTATGGTAAGATAATTTGGATCCACGAAGGTTTGGGATTTTAGTTGGGCTCTATTTTTTTACCATGTACCATGTACCATGTACATTTTTTCCTTTATGTTTGCTGGCTGACTTGCATTAATGGATTCCAAAACAGAAACGTCCCGTGAGGTTGGGCTGAGGTGGCCATCTTCAACCAGGACATGTGTTATGGCTAGGAGTTCCAGCAACCTCTCGCTTGGTACCCCATTGTGTGGCAGCATCCAGGGGAAAATATAACATGTTTTACTCATTAGTTTGTCTATTCTAACATTATTAAACAAATACTTTTACTAGTAGTACTTTCACAAATATATGATGGTTATTATAATGTAACCAATTATTTAATACATACAAAGTAAGTAATACAAAAAAATATGTATGTATTTAAATTAAGTTTATATTAACTAGCGTACTTGATTTTGTTGGGGGACATTAAGAGTTTCGGTCTGTTCCTTCTTCAAGTCTCTCTTCTTTCAGCTCAAGTTGAAGCTGCGCTGCTCAACCCTTGTTACTTTCCAGTCCATGGGAAACGGCAAAATGGAGGTTGTGTCCAAAGCAATTGAGCCCCGGCCAGCCAAAATGACATATTGCAGCCACAAACTTACCACCGTTTTCTGTAGTTATGCAGGCCTTTTTGCGTTCATCCAATTCCCAGTCTGCAGTCTTATGCAGACTGAAGAGCAACAGCAAGTACTGTAGTGTGCATCTGTGGTATGTATCTCGTCTCTAAACACTTTGACTGCAGAGTCCAGTCAGCAGTGATGTAGTGTATGGTCAAGGTCGTACGAGGCGTCATATTCGAACTTGAGTAAAAGGAGATGTCTTTTATCTCCTTAAGGATGTTATCTTTTACCTGGCAATAATCCTTTCACTGACCATTTGTGTAGGTTAGAATCTATGGCCCGAACTATGGCTCTATGGCCCTCATGTACACACATTTGCATCAGTGCCATGGCCAAATTGCAAAAAGCGCACGCTGTAATACATGTGCTTACATCGTATTAACGAAACCTGCAGTAATGAGCGCCTTTATCCGCCCACTATACCGCACATTGCGAGCATTTGCAGTGCGTAATTGAATCAACCGCTTTCTCTCTTTCTATCATGGATCAGCCGAAGTTAAGAGCAAAAACTAAAATTCAGTGAAAACTAACTTGATGTGTTATTTCGGCAGACGTGGGGAAATGTATCTATTGACTAGTACGCTGTAGCAAAGCATTAAATACTTGTGCTGTGAAGCAGCTGGGTGCAGACATCAATAGTCCCACTGCTGATGCTATGACTGTTTGAAATGATCCTGATGCCAATAATTGTCAACATTACGTAGTAATTATATTAGCATGGAGTTTAACAACTACTGGAATAAAATGTGAATGCGGATTTGGAGATTCGATTCGAGTCATTTTAATTTACTTCCGTAAAATTTCATGGCTGCTTGATCTGCAACGCATAAGGATTTAGTGTTCACTTAACTGAAAAAGCGTGATCTTTGTAATGCTAATACGCTTTTCAATTGGCTCAGGCAACGGAAGCAAACACCAAAATCTGCGTTGCGTTTTCGGTACTGTTTGTACCCAAACCAAATATGGATGCGGTTCTCGGTACCCAAACCTACCAATATTATTGCAACAAAATATTTTAACATAGTTAGGGTAACTTTGCAGTCAACTTTTGAGAAGACCAGAAGTAAGTAAGTTGAGTTACGGAGTCGACCACGGAAACGAAGAAACGAAGACAGTAGCTCAAGACGGAGAGAGCTTTTTGCATTTGAAGTATAACAAACAAAGGCGGGGCATACAGCCAGGGTGCGATTTGTGGGAGGGGATGGGGGGGATTTCCCCCCCTCTGGTTTTCCTATCCCCCCCTCTGCTAAATTATTTTTATCGCCGGGGGGAACAAGGATTTCCCTCCCTTGATAGCGATGAATGCAAATTAACTGCTAGCCTACTTAAACTCTTGAAATCTAACGATCTTCAGTGTCAACGTTCAGAAATATCCGCCGTCTGCCGGCGGATATCATCGAACACGTCATTGAACACAAAAACATTGTAACCTTTTAGTGGGGGAACTTCGCAGGGAAAACAAAGATGAAACGCGTTCAGAGCAGCACATCGAGTTACTTTTCAGGACCCAATAATAAAACGACTAAATTAAAACCTGAGAGTGATAGCGCAAGAAATGCGCTGGAGGTTGGCGCTCGTGTACGCCTACAGGACGATTCCCAGCCTCTTGATGATGAAGGAAACGCCGATGTTGCTGCCAGTGACTCTGAAACGCATAAAATTATTTTTATCTTCGGGGGGGGGGGGAGACAAGGATTCCCCCCCCCCCCCTTGATAGCGATGAATGCAACTTAACTGCTAGCCTACTTAAACTCTTGAAATCTAATGATCTTCAGTGTCAATTTCTGAACGTCATCAAACACAAACACATTGTAACATTTTAGTATTCACAGGGGTGCGCGTGCGCTCTTCACGCGGACCGTTTTCCCCTCTTTGTGCACCGCTCGGCGCTTAATTCCGCTTCCTCCTCGTAGCCAAACCGTCCGTGCGCGTGAAAGTGAGCATCAAGCCAGTTGGACTTTAGATTCCATCGGGGGAATTGCGCTGAGGGGGGGAGAGGGTATAGGGGGGGTTTCGTAGCAGAGAATAAGAACCAGCTCTTTAATAATACGAGCAGTGCGGAGCTGCATTACTGTGAGTGATTACTTTGTATTGGTTTTGCATATTAACATGCTTTAGACATATTTTATTTGTTATTTATACTACTAGCCTACTGTGATGGTTTTCCACGTCCCAGATTTTTTGGTACCCCCCCAGGCATTTGGTGCCCTACGCGCAGTGCGTGATGTGTGTGTGCGGAGCGCCCGCACTGAGCATATCGTCTTACTTTACAGGACCCAATAATAAAACAACTAAATTAACATTAAGAGTGTTGCCATGTGTTGATGGGGACTAATCCACGGACCCGAAAAAGGGCCTGTCTACCCTTTGCGTTCTTCTCTCTAGTTATGCAAGCTAAAAGTCCAATGTTCTTGTCTATGAATAAAAAAAAAAAACACCCCCCTCCTCTGCTTTTTTTTCAAATCGCACCCTGCATTCAGCGGAGAACTGTGCAGAGGAATACCTTCACGTGTTAAACAGAAGGGGGAAGGAGGGCGAGTTGCAAACGGACCCCTAAAGATTTGAAAACGTCCTGGCTAAATGTGGGGAGATTGTTGGCACTCGTTGGATTGTTGGTCCTCGTGGCAAAGTGCACGAGGACAGCAGGAAGAGTTGCTAGTTCAACATGTTCCACCCGGTAGAATTCTGCCTGCAAGTGATCAAATATGTGTAGATTTATGTATATAATAACATTCACAATTAAACAACAGTGTCTAATATACACACTTTCTAAAATGATTACTCATTACTTGTAAGATTTAGATAATTCCACAACATTCAGTGTTTAACATCCATAAACCCATTGAAAAAGCGTGATCCTTGCGACCAGCTCTTCTCCTTGGCCTATTTCACCAGAAGACATATGCGAGGAAACCCGCATTTTGATGCAGAGATTTTCATCTCATGGGCGGTTGCTATACATATCGCAAAATACATAATAAGGCGCACTTTGCTCATCGCCTCCCATCTCTTTATAGGAAACTCCCACTGTCCCCTTGACTCTCCCGTAAATGTTAATGCATGACATGGAAAAGCGCAATTTTCCTTGTTCAGTTTCCACAACAGGCAATCTGCACTTTCCCCTCACTGCGGCATGTTTGTATATTTCATGTATATAACTTTTTTTTATTAGGGTCCTCGCTACGACTTCGTCGGAGAGGAACCTATTGTATTTGATGGAATTATTATTATTATACTTCTCACACTTTAAGGGCCTTTTTGGGGGCTTTATCATGTTCGAAAAGTTGTTAAATTTGGCATGAAGATAAAGACTTGATATTGATAATTTTGGGGTCTCCCCTTTTGGTGTAAAGAAATGTCTCTATAGCGCCCCCTAGAAAAGTGAAAAGTACCCTACTAGGCCAGTTTCCGCCCCGAATGTCCGATCGACTTGAAAATTGGCAAACATGTGCTCTTCCACATGCTCTACAAATAAGTCAATCATGGTATGCAAATGCGCCTAACTAGATTTTCGTGAAAAACATGTTTTTGGCCAAAACACGTTTTTGGTCTCCTAAACACTCAGTCGGATTTGGACGAAACCTTCCAAGAATCATTATTGGTTCAATGTCCCCCTGATCCATCCCAATTCGTGTTAGTATTTCAATGTTTTCTAGAAGATATATGAACTTCGCAATGGGTGTGGCTTAATCTGGCAAGATTCCTAATTTTCATAATTTCCATTTCCACCAAAATATGTAACATATGTAGACATTGAACCTCTGAACACAATTTATTGAGAATACTTGAAGAATAGTGGCGATGCAGTTACTATTAGTTAAATCTGCCCTTTTGGGTTATTTTGGCCTATTTTCATGATTTATTGGGGTTGTAAAACAATACAATCCTCCCAGGGATTACACCCGATTCTTTTAATTTACGGGGCATCGTGTTCTTAAGACCTTGGGCTCTAATAATTCCATTTTGCCGGAAGAATTTCTAAACTAAATATGTAGGGAGCATTTTTTAAGAACCACCATTTGGCGTAAAAATTGAAGTTGTTGTAACTCAACCAAATTTTATCTAATCTGCTCCATATGTCTCAGATTTCAGGAACTTTTCACCCTGTAGACATCCACATGATCATTTTTAAAATTAGTCATAGCGCCACCTAGTGGGAACAGAAAGTTGAGGTTTTTTACTTAACACCTTGTTCCTCACAGGTTAATGTGATGCCTCTCAACAGTTTGTACCTGATACTTAAGACCTTGATAATGCTTGTCTGTAAATATTATAAGAATTCGATTAACGGCGGTGAATGGCATCGTCAAAGTCGTCTGGTGAGAGATTTTGAAGGAAATTGGCTCCTGTATGGTATTTTGAAAAATCATAATTTTGGCATCGTACATCACAATGTTCTGGTTAATCACCAAATCACACCTTAGGGAAGTGTACTCTCTGCCTGAAGTGGAATGATCATGTGACTATTAATAGTTTGCTTTTAATTCTAACCTGAAAATGACCAGAGGTTGGTTGGTGATAGAAGTGGGTGTCTTATATCTTTGGCCACTCGGCGCTGTGGTGCAGGGCAAAGAGTTACTCTGTCAATCCGGGAGACCGAAGAGACGGCTCAACTTTAATGGACCTCTTGCTGTATGGAGGTCAGGCCAAACTGAAAATAGGTCTTTTGGGACATGTGCATGGCACCTGGGGATCTTTACGTAAAATCCCTTAAACAATTCCCATTCAGTCTCTATGGACGGACTTCCGCTGCGCTGAATGAACTTCGCAATGGGCCACCTCAGCTGTCTTGCTAATATCTTTTAATACAGTCCTTGACTGTTAAGGATTTTACTAATATCAAGCTTTAGTTTCGTTTTCATTTAAAATTATAAATGATTATATATATATATTATATAATATATACACATTAAACATTATATATACATATATTTTTTTATGTGTGTGTGTGTACACACACTAGGGCTGCTAGCAGCACTGGACGGGTCCTCTGGCTTCCTGCACGCTGCGTGAGCACGTCACGTCACGTGAGCAGGTCACGGCTCAATCCGTGGCAGCTGTCATTTAGGCATTGTGGGTAATTCGGTCTTCTCTTTGCACCGCGACAGAAACTATCACGCTTCTCAGTCTTATAGCAGACGGGATTCTTTTAGAGTTAAACTATACTTACAGGTATCTATTCAACGGTGTTAAACTGTAGAAATGTGATCCAGGTTTGAACAGTCTAGCATGTCAAAAGATATTTTGACTGTACTGTTCATGAAGTTACTTTCAATACACATGTACAATCTCATTTAAATAGTGGATAAGCCTGCATTGCGGAGACCTCCGTGGCGCATAAAACCAAGGTTACAACTGCGATTCTATTATATTCGTTTAACATAGAAGCCCCGGGGCCTGATAATGTATAAGATGAAGTTTGTGAAGTGCGATTCCCTGCTACTCGGGTTGACATACAGATAACATTTACACCTAAAACATTGCTGTACCATACGTATCCATTCGTGTCTACTTAATTTAGCTTTATATGTTCGAAAAATGAATCGCGTATTGGTAGGTAGTACTTCCTGGTTAGCCGTGGGGCATTTTGGGAGTTGTAGTTTCCTGCTTATAGAAAAGACTGCATGCATTTTGAATAGGCTTTTGGTGGGCTTGAATATGGTGCACAATGTTTGAAGGTACATGCAAATTATGAAACGACGATGATGAAGATGATGATAATTATGAATAATTATGATTTTGTTATTATAGTATATTAACAATAATATTTATTTGTATTTTGAATGTTATCTAATGTTATTGGGCTATTGAGGTAGAGCTGGGGAGCTGTGACGGTTGTAGTATGCACATGGAAATTGAAACGTTGCATTTCTTATTATAACAGGTTTATTACCTGGTTCCATTAAAAAAAAAAAAAAAAAACTAATGTGGAATACTGAGTCATATTCTATGTACGCTGGGTTGCCCTTTCCGTGGGGAGAACACGGGTTGCAGTATGTTATGTATATGATAATATGCATACTGTGTAAATACTACAATACTGTGCAAATATCTATTGTTTCCAATATCCAAATTCACCAAATGTAGTCTCGTGATACACTTTGAAGGAAATTGGCTCATGTTTGGTATTTCGAAAAGCCATCATTTTGAAATAAGAATGTCCTGGTTATCACCGAATGACACCTTGGGGATGTGTACTCTCTGCCTGAAGTGGAATGATCATGGAATGATCAGGTTAATTCTAACTTGAAAATGTCCAGGAGTTGGCTGGTGATAGAAGTGGGTGTCATATATCTTTGGCCACTTAGCGCTGTGGCGCGGCAGCAGCATTTACACTTACTTATCATGCAAAGAGTTACTATGTCAGTCGATCCACGTGATTTAAGCAGATCAAGGTGATTTAAGCAGATCCAGCTCTTCGGCCCTTTCTCAATACCTTAGACGGCGAGAACGGACTCCCGCAATAATAGACTTGGGAGACGGACTCTGGAGTCATGACTCACAGGTACGAGAGAATGGAGACCGGTCATTTCTGCAATTGAAACAGCAGCTGACTTGATGACGTCATCACGTCAGCTGTCTTGCTAATATCTTTTAATACAGTTCTTGACTGTTAGGAATTTTACTAATATCAAGCTTTTGTTTCGTTTTTATTTAAAATTACAAATGATATATATATATATATATATATATATATATATATATATATATATATATATATATATGTGATATGTGTGTGTGTGTGTACACACACTGGGGCTGCTAGCAGCACTGGACGTCGAAGCACTGGCCGGACGGCTACCAATGCGGTCGAGGACGGAAAAATTTCATGAAGCACTGCAAGATCAGGAACTGCAGGATCAGGAAATGTAAATGTAAATAGTGAAATAATTATATAGGTATTTTACATAAAATTAATAGGTATTTGAATTAATTAATGACACATTTAATGTCACATTTATGTATTTAATTCTAATTTTAATTAATAAATGACACATTTAAGTAATTATTTAATGATGTATTTATTTATTTAATTGTGGCACTTTTAGTCCTCCATAGATCTCTAGATACATGTTGAAGAAAATACTTTTGAGTCTTGCAAACTTTCTGGGACCCACCTGGGTCCAGACCTGGTCTTGATTACATTATGTGTCATTTAGCTGACGCTTTTATACAAAGCGACAATAAGTGCAGGCATATGATGGTTTGTGGTCGGGCAGGAGACAAAAAAATATCGGTTCTGTGTCGTTCAGACTGTCATGAAAACATCAGATACAGGTCGCATAGGGGAAAAAAAATCGGAATTGGGTCGTTTCACCCTGCAGTGTGAATGTAGCCTAATTAACGCCGTTAACGCGGTATTTTTGACAGCCCTAATTTTTTCTTTTGCATTATAAAATACATCTCTTTTTTAAATACTGCCTTTATCATTATTATTAGATGTTATCTTACTTGTGTCTGACTTCAGAGGTCAGTGGTTGTATCTATCTGAAGTTAAATGTCTTACCTAAACAGCTCCCTCTATTTCCAGCTAATTAAAACTCTTCATCACAGCAAACGTTAGCAAAAGTGAGGGCAGAGGAAAAGGGCTGTACACGTAGGAGAACAGAAATTCCCCAGAAAAAGATCCCCAGAAGACTTGACTACTGGTACTAGCTAAATGCACAGATGTCTGTGGGGGAAGATTGGCAGGAGGAGATGGAGGATTATAAGACAGAGGTGGAGATCTACTCCAGAGTGATGGAGATACAGTAGATAAGGCTATTTTGTTCCTGCCAAAAAAACTAACTAAGTGGAAGTAGCCCGAAGCAAAAAAAGCTCTCTCTTAAAGAGAGAGTAACTTGTCAGTGGCTCAATATTCCCTTTTCCTTTCCTTACTTATCACACCCCGGGCTTATAAATAGCCCAAGGGCACGAGCGACAGGCTGACAAATAGGCAGCAGCCAACAGTTTGTCTCAGGATGTTGCTCTAGGTGAGAAAAGGTGATGACATTGTGCCTCTGCAAGGCATAACCCAGTAGCTATTAATCCTTCAACACATGTAGAGGAGTAAAATGATGAGATAAACTAGGGGGGAGTAAATCAAGAAAGAGAGAGAATGGGGAAAGCATAGAGGAAAAGGGAGGACATGAAAGTACAGATGGGACCGAGATGAGATTAGAGAAATGATATAAATATAAATAAATAAATAAATATACAATTTGACAAAGAATGGTTTGTGGCGACCATTTGCAACCTCTGTCTGACTCTCTGACCTCAAATATATGGTCTAAAACAGATTCCCAAAGTGTGGTGCGTGAGCGAGCTGCGACCAGGGGGTATGTGAGAAGAAAAATGAAATGGCGATCAGTTTTTTTAAGTGGGATGTTTCCATTGACATATACACTTACCGGCCACTTTATTAGGTACACCTGTCCAACTGCTTGTTAACGCAAATTTCTAATCAGCCAATCACATGGCAGCAACTTAATGCATTTAGGCATGTAGACTTGGTCAAGACGATCTGCTGCAGTTCAAACCGAGCATCAGAATGGGAAAGAAAGGTGATTTAAGTGACTTTGAACGTGGCATGGTTGTTGGTGCCTGATGGGATGGTCTGAGTATTTCAGAAACTGCTGATCTACTGGGATTTTCACTCACAACCATCTATAGGGTTTACAGAGAACGGTCCGAAAAAGAGAAAATATCTAGTGAGCGGCAGTTCTGTGGGCACAAATGCCTTGTTGATGCCAGAGGTCAGAGGAGAATGGCCAGACTGGTTCGAGCTAATAAAAAGGCAACAGTAACTCAAATAACCACTAGTTACAACCGAGGTATGCAGAAGAGCATCTCTGGACGCACAACACGTCGAACTTTGAGGCGGATGGGCTACAGCAGCAGAAGACCACACCGGGTGCCACTCCTGTCAGCTAAGAACAGGAAACTGAGGCTACAATTCGCGGCTACCAGTACCTTGTTGAATCTATGCCACGAAGGATTAAGGCAGTTCTGAAGGCAAGAGGGGGTTCAACCCGATACTAGCAAGGTGTACCTAATAAAGTGGCCGGTGAGTGTAAAAAAGGATTTTACCATACAATTAAAAAAACATAAACAGTAAACATTTCCTTGGGGGTGCGCAGGAAAAAAAGTTTGGGAACCGCTGGTCTAAAAGAATAATATTTGCGATGGACAAGTCAAATTAGTTTCTTGGCGTCGCCGACGTGTGTTTCTATCTGTTGGCCTGATAAGCTGGGCCAAGGTTTCTCTGATGACATGTGCAATGGAAATCTCTAGAGGGTCAATTAGAACACAGACACAGACTGCGTATCAAATGTCATCACATCAACTAATGTGTGTGTGTGTGTGTGTGTCCAACTTGTAATTGTGCACAAGTTGTTTTTACATGTGTGACTGTGTGTTTGTGTCAGTGTCAGACAGGCTTCTCAGTTAATGAGGTGCTCATTAATGAGCCTCCACAGCTTTTCATTTTAAGGCAATGCAAACTGCTTCTTCTGTGGATTGGACTTTTACAACGTAGAGTTCAAGAGCAAGACAGGAGTACACAGACCTTTTTTGTCGTAAATTGTCTCCCCAAGAAGCTCTTTTTAGGGGGCCCTCTAAATAATACACCTCCAAAACCTCCAAATACAACTAAACTACATTCTTGATTACCTCCTTAAAAGTGACTTATTTTATCCACGATTAAGCTTGCAGTTTTAAGCACAATATGATTGTTGGAATCTTTTAAAATGGAATGTGGCAAAGTGGAAAACTGTTCTGTGGTCAAACTAATCAAAATCGTCTTTCAAAAGTTATTTTTGGACAACTGGGACACCATGTCATCATGACTAAAGAGGACAAGGACAACGCAAGTTGTTATCAGCGCTCAGTTCCGAAGCATGCATCTCTGATGGTATGGGGATTGCGTGAGTGCGTGTGGCATGGGCAGCTTACACATCTGGAAAGCCACCATCAATGGTGATAGGCCTATCCAAGTTCTAGAACAACATGTCCCATCCAGACGTTGTGTCTTTCAGGGAAGACCTTGCATTTTCCAACATGACAATGCCAGACCACATACTGCGTCAATTGGTACTGAAATGGCCAGCCTGCAGTCCAGATCTTTCACCCATAGAAAGCATTTGGCGCATCATAAAGAGCAAGACATATGACAGTTGAGCAATTAGAAGCCTGTATTGGACAAGAATGGGACAACCCTATAATTAACCTTATAGAGACCGTATCTGCCCCACGGACACCTTTTGTTAAATTAAAGGTAAACAACCGAGGAGTTATATTAAATAACTTAATTAAAGTTAAAACCATTAATGCAACAGTGCAACAAAATAGGAGAGTTAAAGGGGGACTTTTGAATATTAGATCTCTGTCATCTAAAGCTGTTTTAGTAAATGAACTAATATCTGATCTCCATGTTGATGTATTTTGTCTTACAGAAACATGGATGTCAGATGGGGAATATTTTACCTTAAATGAAGCGACTCCTCCGAGTCATGTTAATACTCATATCCCTCGAGGCACAGGCCGACGGGGTGGAGTAGCAGCTATTTATGACTCCTGCCTTTTAATAAACTTTCAACCTAAACTAGATTATAACTCATTTGAAAGCCTGGTTCTCAGTCTTTCGCAACCAACCTGGAAAATGTTCCAGCCGGTTCTCTTTGTAATAGTGTACAGGGCGCCAGGTCCTTATTCAGAATTTTTATCTGAATTTTCACAGTTCTTACCGAGTTTGGTCCTTAAAACGGACAAAAAAAAAGGTAATTATAGTGGGTGATTTCAACATTCACGTGGATGTCGATAACGACAGCCTTGGTACTTCATTTCTTTCATTATTAGATTGAGTTGTTTTTTGTCAGAGGGTAAATAAACCAACTCATTGCTTTAACCACACACTCGACTTGGTTCTTGTGTATGGTATTGAGATAGAACATTTAACAATCTTTCCACAGAATCCTCTTTTGTCGGACCATTGTCTGATAACCTTCGAATTTCTACTACCGGAACCTCCTCCTGCCAAAAGTTTCTACAGTCGATGCCTATCGGATACCGCTGTAGCTTCATTTAAAGAAGCGATTCCTTCTGCTCTAAGTTCAGTGTCCAGTTTCAAGATACCGGACGACTCCTATGAAAACTTCAGTCCGTCCCAAATCGATAATCTTCTCGATACTGCTACAGGCTCCCTGAGAGCGACGCTGGACGCTATTGCTCCTCTGAAAAAAAGAATGGCAACAAGTAGGAATTTTGCACCTTGGTATAACCCTCAAACCCGCAACTTAAAGCAAACTGTGCGGAAGCTTGAACGACTATGGCATTCCACCAAATCAGAAGGATCTAGGCTAGTCTGGCAAGACAGCCTTAAAACATATAAGAAGGCTCTCCGGAGCGCAAGAGGATCTTACTACTCATCACTAAGAGAGAAAAATAAAAACAACTCCAGGTTTCTCTTCAGCACTGTGGCTAGGCTGACAGAGAGTCACAGCTCTGTTGAGCCATGTATTCCTCTTGACCTCAGCAGTAACGACTTTATGAACTTCTTCAATGATAAAATTCTGATTATCAAAGAGAAAATTGATGGTCTCCTGCCCTCAACTAGTGCTGACCCGTCCTCGGATGTAGGAACCCTGGGTGCAGCAGTGGGCCCTGATGCCTACTTGGATGGCTTCTCTTCCATCACCCTGGATCAACTGACTTCTACAATTTCGAAGTCTAAATCTTCTACTTGTCTCTTGGATCCTATTCCAACTAAGCTGCTTAAGGAAGTTTTTTCTTTAATTAGCACGCCTTTACTGGATATTATGAATATGTCCTTGTTGACAGGACATGTACCACAGTCCTTCAAGATAGCTGTAGTTAAGCCTCTTCTTAAGAAACCTACTCTTGCTCCGGAGGTTTTGGCTAACCACAGACCGATCTCTAATCTCCCCTTCCTCTCGAAGATCCTTGAGAAATCCGTCGCAAATCAACTATGTGACTTTCTTTAAAACAATGCTTTGTTCGAGGACTTTCAGTGCATCATAGCACAGAAACAGCCCTGGTGAAAATTACGAATGATCTCCTACTTGCATCGGACCAAGGACTTGTCTCTTTTCTTGTCTTGCTGGACCTCAGTGCCGCATTTGACACCATAGATCATCGTATCTTGCTGCAGAGACTAGAACATTTGATTGGTATTAAAGGAACTGCACTTAGCTGGTTTAAATCCTAGTTATCGGATCGATCCCAGTTTGTGCTTGTAAACGGAGAATCCTCGAAGACCACCAATGTTGGTCACGGAGTCCCACAAGGTTCTGTGCTTGGACCCATTTTATTTACCCTTTATATGCTTCCTTTGGGCGACGTTATCAGAAAACACTGCATCGACTTCCATTGTTACGCAGACGATACTCAATTGTATCGGTCGATCAAGCCAGAGGAGACCGAACAGCTCGTTAGACTCCAAGAATGTCTTGGAGACATCAAAACTTGGATGTCCTGCAACTTCCTGATACTAAACTCAGAAAAAACAGAAGTTATCTTGATAGGCCCAGAGCGCCTTCAAAGTCAGCTGTCACGTGATACAGTTTCTATGGATGGAATTTCTCTGGTATCCAGCAGCACCGTCAAGAATCTTGGAGGTCTCTTCGACCAGGATATGTCCTTCAACTCTCATATAAAGAAAACTTCAAGGACTGCCTTTTTTCATCTACGTAATATATCGAAAATCAGGAATTTCCTGTCTCAAGGTGATGCAGAAAAATTGGTTCATGCATTTGTTTCCTCCTGACTGGACTACTGTAATTCTTTGTTTGCAGGCTGTTCTTGCAAATCTCTTAAACCTCTTCAGTTGATTCAGAATGCTGCAGCATGTGTATTAACAAGAACTAATAAAAAAGACCATATCACGCCTGTATTATCTGCTTTGCACTGGCTCCCTGTTAAATCAAGAATAGAATTTAAGGTTCCTCTCCTCACCTACAAGGCGCTTGCTGGTGAGGCACCTTCTTATCTTGCACCTTCTTAGCTTGTAACACCGTACTGCGCTGCAAGGCAGCTGCGTTCTATAGATGCTGGATTACTATTTGTTCCTAGAGTTATTAAAAGTAGGATGGGAGGCAGAGCCTTCAGTTATCAAGCTCCTTTTTGGTGGAACCAGCTTCCACTTTCAGTCCTGGGGGCAGATTCAGTCAGCTCCTTTAAGATAAAGCTTAAAACTTTCCTCTTTGATATTATTATTTAGGGCTGGCTTAGGGTTGCCTGGACCAGCTCTTAGTTACGCTGCTATAGGCTTAAACTGCCGGGGGACTTCTTAGGACACAGCAAACTCTCTCTCTCTCTCTCTCTCTCTCTCTCTCTCTCCCTCTCTCGGTGCATGCTGGTAGTGAGTGGATGTGTGTGAGTGCGTCAGCAAGGTTGTTTTTTTTTCGAACTTTTTTGCTATTTTCTCTTAGTTTAGGTCTTATTACTTTGGTGTGGTTAGGTGTTTGTTTTTTTCACATTACGTTGGGTTTAAGTTTTCGTTTGTTTAGTGTTTTTGTTTCCTCCTGCCGGTGTCTCGCCGGTCGGCGTCCGAGGACGCCATGGTAAATGGAGAGAATCTGTCCCACCTCACGCGAAAGCACGGCATTAAGATCAGCGCCGGCTTTCCGTGCAGCGTGGAGGACATCGGTTTGGCTGTGGGGGGAATAGTCGGGCACAGCAGCGTAAAGTCGGCCGCTCGGATGAATGGCGCCGTAGTCATTTTTCTCGACCAGGTGGTCAAAGTGAACCGAGTCGTCGTGGCAGGCCTCACGGTGAACGACATTCGTGCAGGTGTTGCCGCTGTCACAACCGGCCACGAAGGTGGTTCTGTCAAACGTCCCTCCGTTCATCACCGACGAATTCCTCAGTAAGGAACTCTCCAGACACGGAAAGGTGGTGTCACCGATTAAAAAGATCTTGTCTGGATGTAGGTCACAGTTACTGAAGCACGTAGTGTCTCACCGTAGACACCTTTATATGATACTTAACAACCGGAATGCGGAGCTCAACCTCCGCTTCCATGTTAAAGTAGATGATTACGAGTACGTGATTTTTGCAACATCGTTGGCGATGAAATGTTTCGCTTGTGCTGAGGAGGGGCACACCGTGGGTGCCTGCCCGAGGCGCGGGGACCCGACTCCGACTGGCCGGGCCGCGGCGGGGGAGCCTCCTGCCGCGGCTGCAGCGGGGGACCTTCCGGACCCTCCGGGACCTCCTGCCGCGGCGGCGGCGGGGGACCTCCCGGGATTTCCTGTCGCGGAGGTGGCTTCGCAGCCCGCGGCCTGCTCCGCTGCTGTGTCTGATCTACACGGGGTAAGAGTGGAAGATGTGCACGGTGGGAATGAATGTGTTTTGGTAAATGAGAGAGACACTTTGGGTGAGGTGGTGGAGGGTGAGGATGAAGGGGAAGGGGGGGAAAAGGTTGAGGGGGCGAGTGTGGTACAGGGGGCAGGGGGTTTAAAGGTTCAGTTGGGCAGAGAAATAAATGGGGCGGTGGAGCAGGTGGAAGAGGTGGAGATGGTGGAGGAGGAAGCAGGGGAAACAAAATCTGCAACCAAAAGGAAAAAAAAGAGGCAAAACGTAGGCAGCGAGGCAAAAGCCAGTAAGGTTGGGGAGGAAGAAGAAACAGGTGGGGGGCAGATCTCTGATAGTGAGAGTGAGGGCTGTGTGTCAGATGGCAGCGATGTGCACAGTGCCTTTTTAACAAATAGTCAGAGGGAAAAACTGTACTCGGCAGAACAAATAAGAACATTCCTGCAAAAAGTAAAAAACAAGAGAAATGTAAAAATAGAGGAGTTTTTTACATGCTGTGTTTTTATAACTCAGCCAGACTCCGCATGAGCCAGAAAGAGGAGTCTGGCTTCACCGACCAAGAGGTTTTTAGATTAAGAAAATTTGTTTTAAAATCAAAACGTGAAATCAATGATGGCCAAGATAAAAGCTCCAATGTGTGTTTTTATTGATTTGTTGGGTTTTATTTGTGTTTTATTTTTTTTATTCACCATGCATACTTTTAAAATCGGAAGCATGAATGTGAATGGAGCCAGAGATGCCAGGAAGAGAGCATCTATTTATGAATTAAAAAAAACAGCAGTATCGAAACAGCTTGATGTTCTCTTCCTGCAAGAGACGCACAGCGACGGCACCAACGAGGCCGACTGAAGTGGAGGAGTGGGCTTCCACTTCTCCAGGTCTTTTAACCCAGTCTCCCCGGAGGTCGAACACATCATCGAGGGGAGGTTGTTCTTAGTCAAGGCACGGTTCGACCTTTTTACTGTTGTTTTTATCAATGTGTATGCTCCAACGATCGGTGCAGAGAGGAAGCTGTTTTTACAAAAAATTAATGAGGTTTTAAATGGCTGTTTTTTATTTTTGGGGGGGCATTTTAACTGTACAGAAAATGCATCTTTAGATCGCAACCACGCAGAGCCACATCCAGCTTCCCAGCACGCTCTGAAGCAGCTGGTCAACTCCCATGGCCTGGTGGATGTGTGGAGAAGGATGCATGCCGACTGCCACAGTACACGTGGTCCCTCCTTAGAGAAGGTAGATTCTCCTCAGCCCGGTTAGATCGGTTTTATGTTTTTAAGCAGCATTTTAATATTTTTAAAATGTGCAGTATTGTTCCTGCTGGTTTTACTGATTTACTGATTGTTTTACATTCTTTGCTTTTATGTACTGTTTTTATTGGAAATGTTTTACCTAGAAGTGCATATTGGCATTTTAATTCTGTTTTAACTTTTGATAAGAATTTTAGAGAGGTCCTGTTTTATTTCTGGAGTGTTTTTAGGCTGAGGAAGAGCGAGTTTAGCAGTCTGGGGCAATGGTGGGATCGCGGCAAGGTTGAAATTAAGCTCCTCTGTCAGCAGCACACTTTCAATGTCACCAGGGACATCACCAGATCTATGAAGGACCTGGAGATTGATATAGTGGAGCTAGAACGTTTAAGCGCGTCCACAGGAGATCGAGGACATTTTGAAGTCCTCAAAGGAAAAAAAATGGCTCTTGCCGACCTGTTTGACGTTAAAATTCAGGGCGCACTGGTCAGGTCCCGGTTTCAGAACATCGCGGAGATGGACACTCCCTCCAGCTTCTTCTTCGGTCTGGAGAAGAAGAGTGGGCAGGGGCGAGTGATCCACTCACTGTTAGGTGACGCAGGGCAGCCGGTAGTAGAACCATGCCAGATTCGTAAGCAAGCTGTGGGTTTCTTCTCCTCCCTATATACGAGCGAGCACAGAGAGGAGGAGCCACTAATGGAGGATTTTACCAGTGATCTACCTCAAGTCTCCGAGGACACCAACGAGCAGCTGGAAAGGCCCATAAGCATGCAGGAGCTGAGGGCCGCCCTGCACAGCATGCAGGGACGGCGTGCTCCCGGCATTGATGACCTCCCTGCCTAGTTTTATAAGGCATTTTGGGATGTCCTTGAGGAGGACGTCCTTGGCGTATTAAATGAGAGTCTGGCCTCTGGTTCCATGCCGATGTCTTGCCGCAGAGCTGTAATAGCTCTGCTCCCAAAAAAGGGAAACCTGTAGGACATCGGCAACTGGCGCCCTGTGTCCCTGCTGTGTGTGGATTACAAGCTCCTGTCCAAGGTCCTTGCCTCCAGGCTGAGAGAAGCTATGGAGCAGGTCATCCATCGGGACCAGACCTATTGTGTGCCCGGCAGGTCCATGGTGGACAATGTCCACCTTATTCGGGATGTTTTGGACGTCTCAAGCTCGTTGGGGATTAATGCTGGCCTGATTTCTCTAGACCAGGAAAAGGCTTTTGACCGCGTTGAGCACAGCTTCCTCTGGAAAGTCATGGGGAAGTTTGGATTCAGCGGTGGTTTCATAGCTAAGATCAAAGTGTTGTACAGGGATGTTAAGAGTGTGCTGAAGATAAACGGTAGTCTGTGTGCACCTTTCTAGAGTGTGTAGAGGGATCCGGCAGGGCTGTGCTCTGTCGGGGATACGCTATGCACTCTCCCTGGAACCTCTCCTTGTTAAAATACGCTGCAGCCTGGAAGGCCTGCTTTTACCTGGTTTTAGTAGAAACATGATTTTATCATCTTATGCAGATGATGTTGTTGTTTTTATTAGGGACCGGAGGGATGCAGACCTTTTAACTAAAATTGTAAAGGATTTTAGCACAGTATCGGCAGCGAGGGTGAACTGGAAAAAAAGTGAGGCCCTCGCTGTCGGTTAATGGCGTGAAGGTCTCCCAGTTCTTCCCCAAAGCTTGGTGTGGAAAAAAGATGGTTTTAAATACCTGGGGATTTATGTGGGGCAAAAGAACATAGTCCAAAAGAACTGGGAGGGCCTCACAGAAAAGATTGAAAAAAAAACTTTCCAAATGGAAATGACTGCTCCCTCAGATGTCTTTTAAAGGTAGTGTGTTGGTTTTAAACAACCTGATTGCATCCCAGCTGTGGCACCGTCTTATGTGTCTAGACCCTCCCTTGGGTTTTCTAGCCCACATACAGAAGAGAATGGTGGATTTCTTTTGGGGGGGTCTACACTGGGTGCCACAGAGGGTGCTGTTTTTAGCCAGAGAGGAGGGGGGACAGGGCCTCGTCCATCTGGCCAGCCGGACGGCCACTTTTAGACTCTAATTTGTAAAAAAATATCTTACAGGTCCGGTTGGGATGGTGTGGAGGGACTTGGCCAGCTGCATTCTCAGACGTGCAAACAACCTGGGGCTGGATACTGCTCTGTTTTTAATTGATTCCAGTGTTTTAAATTTAAAAGGGTTGCCTCCGTTTTATCAGGGCGCTTTTAAATTATGGGCCCTTTTTAATCGTAAAAGATGCCCACAGTCTTCCTGTCTGCACTGGTTGTTGAGAGAGCCGTTGAAGAAAAACAGCTCCTCAAGGAATACAGCCAGGGACAAGTGGAGCCGGACCCTGCAGACCCTTTTCCGGAGATCTACCTGAGCCCGGGGCTAGGGGAACTCACCGGCCCCCTGCTCGCTACAACACGCCCAGAACCCCTGACTCTCCACGAAGCAGATAAGAGAACTCTGTATTTTAACTGCGTAAAGTGCATAAACAGGTCTGGACTAGGCAACCGGCTTCCCACTGTGTGCTCAAACAGACTTGGACAAAATGGACCTTGCCCACAGTGGTGGATTTTATACAAACCTCCCCTAAAAAAACGGACTGCTGACCTCCAGTGGAGAATTTTACATGGTGCTGTCGCCTCCAACGCTTTTATTTCTGTTATTAATCCCACTGTCCTGAGCAAATGCCCCTTCTGCGACCACCGAGAGACTATTTATCATGTTTTTACTGAGTGCAAGAGGCTTGTGAGTTTCTTCACTTTTTTAACATTGGATTTTAGTCTTTTTAATGTGGTTTTTACAGAAAAGGTTTTTATCATGGGAGCTGCCTACAAGAAAGCAGAAAAAGAAAAGTGGCAGCTCCTCAACTATCTCTCGGGGGAACCAAAATTGGCCATTTATTTAAGCAGGAAAGCCAAAGTAAAGAACGGAGAGGGGCAAGAGGCCAGGGCAGTGTGGCTGGTGAACATCAGGGCCAGGCTCTGGCTAGAGTTCCGTTTTTATACACACATTGGAGACTTGGACGCTTTTAAACAACGGTGGTGTTTTAAGGATCTTGTTTTCGCCGGTTTTTATGGAATAAGTTGGTTCAAAAAAAGAAAAAAGGAAAAAATGTTAGCACATCTGCACTTTATTTAATTGTTTGTTTTGAAATTGGGAAAACTATAAAGATGTAAATAAAGTGTTATTTTAAAAAAATCTCTCTCTCTCTCTCTCTCTCTTTCTCTCCCTCTCCCCTTTTACTAAAATCCACGTTGCATTAATGCACATGACTAATTCAGCTCCTTCCCGGGAGTTCTTTGTGCTTTCTCGCCGAGCAGGTGTCTGCAGATCGTAGTTTCGCCAGGACCCTGGTCCTGACTCCGGACGTGGCCCTGCTGGCACCTGCCATCATCATCATCATCATCATAATTTTAAATATGATTCATATCACTATTACCCTTTCCTAAAATCTTTGCTTTCCCTCCCCACAGTCTTCTGTGGATGGTGGTTCGATCTGATGGTGGTGGCCCCTGCAGTGGTCCTGTCGTACACCTGGCCGGCTACTTGGAATTCTTTGAATAATTTCTGTTATAGAAATTGAATGTATTCTACATCTGTATGAGTCATTCTGTACACATGACATCCATTGCAGTCTGTCCATCCCGGGAGAGGGATCCCTCCTCTGACGTTCTCCCTAAGGTTTCTTCCCTTTTTTCCCTGGAAGGGTTTTTTAATTTTTGGGGGAGTTTTTCCTGTGCTGATGTGAGGGTCTTGGGACAGAGGATGTTGCATGTGTACAGACTGTACAGCCCTCCGAGGCAAATTTGTAATTCGCGATTTTGGGCTTTACAAAATAAAATGAATTGAATTGAATTGAACTTGGTTAATGATTTACCTTGATGTATCCCTGCGAGCAACAGCTCATGGGAATGGGATTTTACAGCAGACCCAGAAGGTCTCACTTAGCTGGTTTTGAGAGTAAAAGAAATAGGTTTAGAGTTTCTTGGAGGCTTTGTGATAGCATAATATTTGCCCTTTGGTTCATACTAGAGCACAGGGTACAAGCTATTCCTTGTGTGCCGCTATTTCTCCCAGTGTAATAATGTAAATGGTCTTTTTTCATGTTGGAGATATGGTAAACACAGACACACCCTCGTGAAATAATATCTATTTGGTTTGGCTTTAGCAGCAGATCTCCATGTGAGATCTGCTGCTAAAGCCAAACCAAATCCTTACTCAGAAGCCAAACCTTCTGAGTAAGATACCTCTCAGGGAATTGTTCCAATATTTTCGAAATAGAACATTTTCAGAGCAGTATAGGTATAGGTAATCCAATGTTAGGTATAGTATCAATTTTTCTTTTTTCATGATCACTGATTATGTTTCACTAGTTTTGCAGTCGTTTTACATGGGTGTGTATGTAGAGCCTCAGATACCCCTTTTCCACCAACAATAACCAGGTGCTGGTTCGGAGCCAGAGCTAGTGCCGTTTCAGAGTTGGTTCAACTGAGGAGCCTCCAAAGAACCGGTTGCTTTTCCACAGACTAAAGAGCCAGCGCAGATCCAGGTCCTACGTCACCGTTACGCGGGGGGTTACGCATATACTCATGCTAATACTCGTTAAATAGCAGTTCAGACCGTACACTTTTTTTTACGGTATGCCGTACCGGATGGTACCGGCTTACTTTCACATCTGCTGTTACGTCTCATCTTTCCCCGCAACGTTAGCGTGGCAGCGCCAAACAAACACATCATCAACAATGGCAGACGTTGCTTTGCTATTGATGTTCATGGCTTTGCGGACCTACATCGACATCCAAACACGGCGGATCCATCGTGTTCGCGCGGCTCGTCTTTATTCGTAGACGGAGATTTTAAAAAATGGCAGACACAGGTTTCTCTTGTCTCACGATAACACTGCCCCCAGCTGCTGACGTAAGCGGTTCTTACTTCTAGACCAGCAATGATATGATGCTACTTAAGAACCACTTAAGCACCACTTAAGAACCACAAAGCTAGTGCTTTGGCGGTGGAAAACCAAAGAACCGATTTGAAACTAGGCTCTGGCTCCGAACTAGCACCGGCTCTGCTTTGGTGGAAAAGGGGTAAGAGTAAGCGTACTTAAATTTAGAGTGGACGGCTACGTGAGACTCGGGTAAAAGAAATATAGAACTTTTGCCCCCACTGCCACACTATGAACTTTTAAAGCTTCATTTTTGGATGAAAATGATGCCGTGCTTGTGGTGGTCGGACGTATGTGGGTATGGAATCCCAGAGTTATTTGCTTTTTGAAGGGTGGGTCTTGGCGTGGCGGTAGTAACTTCCGGGTCACGATAAAATACCAACGCAAAATTAATGAATACGACTTAATCCCCCGTATTTTAATTTCCGAGTTCCATCTACAAACACATCAAAGAAAATCGGATAACAACATTGTTTTTCGTTTTCCGTTTTTTAATATGCATATCGGCCGATGGCTGATTATGGTCATTTTAAGCTTTTATCGGCCGATGTCGTGCCGATATCATCGTGCATCCCTAATTTTCAGCAATCCTTCGTATTTCATGCTTTTTCATTCATATATTTTCAGCAAATCTACTGAAATTTATTTCAGCTTCTCCGATTTGTTTATTTTCAGCAATTCTTCTAAGTTTATTTCAGCTTTTCTGATGTCTGTATTTTGAACAATGTTTTAAAATGTATTTCTGTATATATTCATAAAATTCCTTTTAGCTTTTCTAATTTCGGTGTTTTCAGCAATCCCTTCAAATTGTTTTCAGCTTTTTACATGTCTTTATTTTTAATTTCAGCGTTTTGCATTCCAACGCATTTTCAGCAGGAAATGCATTTTCTAGTTATTAACCAAATTTGCCTGATGGTTTGTTGAACAGAACCATCTCAGAATGGAATCCTTGAAAACAGTCAAGGTAACATTTACCTGCAAGGTTTAATGAAAGTGTGTCTCCCGATTAACTTATTAATTAACCATAAAAAAACTATTCAACTGTATCTGACTTTTTGGAGACTTACTATTGTACTTTGTGTTTGTAGACAGTTTGATCTGAGCATTTTATTGATTTTATTACCTTTCATATCCATGCTCAGTGTCACAATATATTGATTTGTTTCAGATATAATGTTTCACTGACATGTTTCAGGACGTGGTGGCAGAGGTTTATGTTCAGTTTGTTGACTGAAACTTCTGGGTAGGACTTGCTTTTCAGGAGGGAACACCACTAACCACTCACAATATAACCTCATGCCCATATTATGGATTTCATTTTACCTAGGTTGATCATTTAAAGCAGCGGTCCCCAAACTACTACCAAAGACAAAGAAAACATTTGGGGACCCCTGATTTAAAGAAATGAATTAAGTGTATATGACAGTGGGGCAACCCTACAATTGTCAGACAAGCAAGGTTTCTAAATGATAATGATGCTGCTGTGAAAAAGATGAGCTTCTAATGGTGAGGTAAATAAGTACAGGGAAGGACAAAGAAATAAGAGCTCCTCAGTTGAACCAAGAGCTATAATAGCTATATATAATAAGAGATATTTATTCTTGTGATCTCATCAATGACTCTAGATGATCTCAAAATTTTCTCTTCTTCCACATTCCCTTTTTGTCTCCCTTCGAACTCCCTACAGATGAATTTAAAGGCCTACTGAAGCGCTTGCCCACCGACCGGTTCCTAAACGTCTCAACCATTGCCAAGTTCTGGTGGGCCGACTTGTCTCTCCAGAAGCGCTTCGCCCAGTTGGAGTCCAGCACTGCCTTTGTTCTAGGGAAAGCCCAGAAGGTCGTCAGGAAACTGTTCACCCTGAGCAAGCGCTGCCCGAAACAACCTCTCATCATCCTGCCCAGAGAGAGGTAACCCATTGATATAATGGGAGCATTCCTCCTGTTTTGGATTTGCTCCATAATTAATTGGAATGTTAAAAGTTTATTGGGAAATGGGGCGTTTTTTAACCATATTCCTGCTGACAAACCAATCTCAAAACTGAAAATTTGCATTAGCATATTTGCTGGAGTTTCCGTTGCTGATTCATCACAGCTGTAGGCTCTCCCACAACCCCCCTTAAGTTGGGTGTACTGAGGAAAAAGCCTGGAGCCATCTATCAGGAAAGAGCTTACGTTTGAATTTGGCTTAAACCCAAAAGTGATACACATGGGAAGGCTGTAAACACACCAGTGGGGTAAACAATTACTCCCTTTAAGCCAATTCCCATCCAAAACATCTATTTGTAGATTGCTGGCGTTGTGGATTCAGCTTCTGAATGTCTCTGCTGTCAACAGATTGTGCAACATAGTAACTGTTACCATGTTGAAGACTGGGGGAAATAACCAAAATGTGTGAACGTTTTTGAAGGCACAGCTAGGTGTTATTCTTAAGCTTTAAACTAAAATGCATTTCAAGAGTGAATGTAGGGACAATGTTAATAGCTGTACAGAAGTTCCTATACCTTGCCACTAGATGTTGTAGTACATTTTGAGGTTCAGATTTGTCCAATGTGGTTCTAATTCTTTGAGCAAGAGGTTTTTAATGCACAAACCTGCGACTGCAGCTGTTGTTGAAACCCCCATCTACTAATAATTAGAAGGTCTGAAAAAAACACCCGTGCAAGCTTCACTCAGCCGTTGTTCCCATGGCAGTTTTGTTGCTCCCCTGACCGGGAAATTGATAAAGCAGGTGAGATGAGAGAGGACGCAGCGTGATAGAATGTTGAAGAGAGATGTGACAGCAGATGGAGATGGATGATGGATCTAGTTAGCGGTTACGCAGGCCTTTGTGTGGTAAGGTAAGCGGTGTCGTGGCATGCTATAATCAAGTCCTCTGACTGACAGGCTGGCACTTGCTAGACTTCAATTTCCCTGACAGTCCTTTCCCTTATCCCGGGCTCAGATTCCGTCATCATTCAACTTTGTCGCTTTTCCCTCTCTTTCTGTCTAGAATCCACCACTCGAGTCCTAACCCAATTTGTACCAGAAACAGGGCGTCTCAGCCGCAAAGGCTACACTGTTTGCTACAGCACAACCCAATTTGATTTACCATCATTCATTTTAGTTATTCTATTTACTTAGGCATGAGGGGTAGAAATTGCTGGAGCATTTGAGGAATGTTGTGTGTTTACAATTTACAATCTAAACTTGTTGCTGCTGTTAGCACAAAGTGGATGGTAATTCATGTATGTCTGCATTTTCATCTCTTGCTGCAATCATACCAAAACACTCAAAATGAAAATGGGATATAAAGTTTCCTTTTGTCACATAAATACAATTAGGATTCAATCCCAAAGTAAATGGGTGTATTGTGTTTCGAAAGTATCCTCGATGCCAAACTGACATAAATAAATTAAGTCACCCATCGAATCCCATCTTTGAGTCGGAACCAACCCTTACCAGTAAAAACAAAACAACAGCTTCCTGTTGAACAATCCTTCCCTTATAAATGTAATCAGAAATCCTGAAAGTTAATATTCATCTCACAGGAAACTGTATGGATATATATATTCACTTTTAGTATTCAGTATCAAACAAAAGTTTGGACACACTCATTGAATTTAAAATATTGTCTAACATAAAACCTGTCGGTGAGGCATAAAAGGTTGGGGACCCCTGCTTTAAACAACATATTGACAATGTTGTTTGTTTAATTAGTGTCCACTTTAATATAAACGTACCACAACCTTGAGTGTTTGATAAGCTCCCAGCTCCAGACATATTGATCTTTTTATTTAACCTTTTATTTAATTTCAGAAAGAAAGGAAACAGTACTTTGTTGTTGTTGTAAACTTGTTTTTTTTTTAAACACTTTCTGGCTCTGGCTCCGGGAGGTGATTTCCAGATCTGTCTAACAAGGAGTCAAAATGGACTGTGGGTGTGGTCACAAAGGCCAAAACTAAAACAGATCTGCATCTGAATGATATGTAAAATCATGGTCCTTTTATAATAAAAAATTCAGTAAATACACTACATTGTTGTTTAAATAATTGACGTTGGAAATAAATGACGAAGCTTGTTTTCTTTTGCCTTGAAACATGTGGTCAGGACTAAAGACTTGAAAGGTCAACTGAACATCTCATTTTCAGCCTGGTGTGTTCTCTCCATGAACATTCTGTGCTGTATGCACAATACATTACTTTGGTTTTATGTCTTCCCTCTGCAGGCCCGTCGGCTTTTGGTTGAGCAGGGCTCAGTCTCTGCTCTACTGCAATGAGCATGGTGTGCAAGGCTTCTTCTCTGAGGAAGGGAAGCGCTGTAGCTGCCCAGCAGAGCAGGCCACCTGCCAAGGAGCCATTCCATGTGTCGTTGGCACCTCCTCCACCTCTTGCTCCTCCTGCGCCGCTGACAATGCGACCCGCTGCGGAGCCTGTCACCACGGCAACCTCCTCCATCTTGGCTTCTGCCGGCCGAGCATCGCCACATCCCTGGACCACTACCTGAACTTAGACTTGGACATGCCGGATGCTGAGGTTCTCAAAGCTTCTAATAGCGTTCGTTAGGTTCTCAATTATTTATTGTTCAGACAATACGGTACCTTGGAAGACGTAAAAGAATAGAACCATGGAAATGTATTTCTGATTTGTTTTTGCGCAAACATAACATAACTTGGTTACATAACAGACACAACAGCCTTCCACAATTTAAGTGGCAAAAGAAAATTCAGTCAAAGTATAACTTTCATTTTAACTGACGAGGGAGTTTTAAATAGACCTGACTGAGAATAACTACTAACAAACACATATAATGTATAGGTGACTTTATCATCCATAGTTGGCTTGTCCAATTTAGAATGAAGTCAATACCTTTGTTTGTTTTTCTCCTCAGTCCGGTTCGGTTTCCCAGTGCACAAATTAAAGCGGAGCAAATAGCTATTGGAATTTGCTCGAGGACCATGTACAAGGACTGAATTTGTCTTTCTTGAGCAGTGAAAGTCAGTTCTCGTTCCCTGAAGTCAACTCCCATTTTTCCATCTTAAAATTGGCCCACACATGCAGACATGTGTTTGAAATTGACCTCTTGCAGTTGGTTCGGATCAGGTTCAATCAATCTGTTCTAGGGTTTGCTAAAAAAAAAGTCTCACAAGCTCAGTGTGGTTGTTTTGATCACAATTTCACAACTACCCAAAAGGACCACTACAAGCAATGAAGATAAAAAATATTGGTTCACTTTCAGCAATTGAGTCTGATCATGCTCAAAGCAATCCCATGAGAGTTGTCTTGAAAGCTGTCCGCCTCTCGCAAGGTGTGTGTACTATTTTTTTTGGGCCCACATTATAATGAGATTAATCTATTTCCAGCTGCGACAGCAGAGTTTCATTAAAGAGAGTAAATGTTGTCTTGTGAAAGCATACTCAGTGATTTGTATAGTATTATATTTGTACTTATACCGTGAATTTGATCTCACATTTCCTAAACCTCCAGGTGAAGTACCTGCTTCAGCGACTTGACAGCAGAATCGAGGTGCATGCCATTTACATCAGCAACGACGTCCGCCTGGGAAGTTGGTTCAACCCCGCCTGGAGGAAGAGGATGTTGCTGACTCTCAAGAGTAACAAAAATAAGTCCAACCTCATCCATATGCTGATGGGCATTTCTTTCCAGATATGCTTGACTAAGAATTCAACATTGGAGCCTGTGCCTGCGATTTATGTCAATCCTTTTGGGGGAAGTCACTCAGAAAGCTGGTTCATGCCAGTAAACCAGCCCGACTTCCCCGACTGGGAGAGAACTCGACTGGACGCTGTCGTCACGGCACAGTGTTACAACTGGACACTGACCATGGGCAACACATGGAAGTCGTTCTTTGAAACTGTGCACATCTACCTGCGAAGCCGCATACTTACAGATGATCCCTCAGTGAACGAAACTATCTTCTATGAACCGTTAGACCTTGACGACCAGACGTCCAACCTTGGGTATATGAAGATCAACACGCTCAAAGTGTTTGGATACAGCCTGCACTTTGACCCAGAAGGAATTAAGGATCTCATCCTCCAACTGGACTACCCTTACACGCAGACTACGCAGGACACCGCCTTTCTGATGTTGTTGGAGATGAGAGACCGAATTAACCGGCTGTCTCCGCCAGCATCACAGCAGCTGGATCTGTTTTCTTGTCTGTTGCGCCATCGACTGAAGCTGTCTGCCGGAGAGGTGGAACGCATTAAGGACTCTCTGCAGATCTTCAACTCCAAGCTTCCCAATGCTTCTCCTGAACCTGAGCTGGCCCAGCTTTGTACCTAGCTAGCAGTATTATAAAAGTCAGGTTCCGTAAATGATGCTAGAAAGTGGAGTTGCTGCTAGACTGAACCGGGAAGGTACAACAAAATGATACACTTGGCCCCAAAGCCTGTGGATTTAAAGAACATCAAACACTCCTTAGTGTTACTCTTGGCGGGTATTTTGTTGTCATATTTCTGTCAGAAATTGCTACCAAAGCTCTTTGATGAACAGTGGAGTGATTTTGTGGACTTTTGAGAGATCAGCTGGACCCTTTGATAAGCTCTACTGTTCGAGCCTGGAGAATTACTTTTGGTATTGCTGCCCTTCATTTGGCAAACTACGACTGGATTAAATTCCTAGACTTCTTGACACAGGCAGTCTTTTTTTAATTTGGAACCTCACCAAGCCAACGTCATAAAGTATACCTGAGACATCTGCTTTGCAAAGATAAAGATGATTTTGACAGACAAACTTAAGGTTTCAAAACTGAGTATATTGAAAAAAAGATTTCCCCTTTTCTAATAATAATATGATATATGTGATAAATGAGTTATGTTATGCTTAACAGTTTAACATTTGATAATCCTGAACCCTGTAACTGTCTTTGAATATTTCTTTTTAATCCCTGCCTTCTATTTTATCTGGCATTTGAAAATGTGTATTTAGATAATCTGTGCTTAACATCCGAGTGAGAAGCCTGTTAGTGATGTTCTGTCCTTGGTGGTGTGTCTATACCAAAAGAAGGTAAACACATTTTTGGAAAACTGAATAGCAAACTATCATAAGTGTTGAGTTATTATTTAGTGAGGTGAAAATTGTCAATGTGGAATGAAAAGGTCAGAGGATATAGTGCTGTAAATAACGCTCCATCTAACCCCAAGTGTGGACAAGTGCACATTGCTTTTTAGATAAAAGTGTAAAGACCAAAATGTTTATAATAAAAACAAACTCATGCCTTATATGGAGAGTCAATGTTAAGATAAGAAGCACATTTAGTTTCTGTGTTTCATTTGCCAGTGGAGGCTGTATTTAGCTTTTTATATTTCAATATTTCTACCAAGACAGAACAACCGATACATTCTCCAGAATACATAGTAATGTAGCTTTTTACCGCCACGTAAATGCCGGTAGCAGCTACTTGTTTTGATTTGGTGTTGTGAAACTTTAAGTCACTGTTCCCACTGGACACTCTGGTTTGAATCCAAGCTACTGATTGAGTCTGCTTGATTCTATTATACTTTTTAAATGATTTTTCAATGCTTTGGTTTAGGCTCAGCATATTGAAACAATTTGGTTTATTTTCTTTAATTGTCAGCTGCCAGCTCATGCAGCAACTGGAGCTGAAAGGTGTCTGCAGGTTAGTGATTGTACTCTTACGAGCTGCCAACTCGTCGGAATGATACTTGATATGGTTGTACGTTAACTTCACTAATTTCTCACTGAAAGTCAGTAAACCTTCTATGTCATTTTCCGCAGTTCTTCTGTGCTCAGCTTGCTTAAGTAAAAACAAAGTGTTTTTTCTATTTGGGATCTTGTTCCTTTTTTGCTTTAAAAGAATTGTAACCACAGGCTTACTGCAGCCTATGTTAAAATTTGTTCTTTGCCATTTAATACATGTTCACAGGGAGTGTGGAAAGGCAGTGTGCTAGTTCTAAGTAATAAGGTCGTCGAAAAGGTCTAACTCAGGGGTGCCCACTCTTTTTCGGCTGGCAAGATACTTTTCACTCAACTTTATAATCCAAGTTATGGCGATCTACACCCTTCCCCAACAACAGCGCTGCATATCGGGAGCGCAAAACCAATCGATCTAAAAAATCAAAAACAAGCCTCTCCTCTGTCAGAAGCGATCACGCATGCCTGGTGACCTGATGTAATTTTTATTTTGGAAGGGAAGGGATCTACCAACACTGCGTTGGTGAACGACCTCAAGACTCACAGAGAGCGACCCCCAGTGGACTTTTTAGGAATAGCAGCTAATTTTATAGAAATGCATTTATGTGTTTGTTAAATACATAGTGTATTTTCTAAATAAATTTCAAGAAGTTATGTTTAGGAATGTAAACCACTTAACGACAACTTTCACAAAAAAAATTACATTTACCCAGCCATTTTCTGGATCAAAAGCCTTGTTTTCTCGTTTATTTTGACTCTCCAGCTGCCTGCCCTTCTGTCCTGTATGGATGGCATCAATTTATCTTCACGTTAAAATGATCTGGTTGATTCGTCAACGTAGCAAAAGCACAACCCCGTCCCTACTACACTGCGTGAGTGGATATGTGAGAACACTTCATTTCTTTACTTTTTCTCTGAACTATAAGTACAGTTTAACATGGTCAAAAAAATATTTGTTAATTAGCGATGGGCAACAATGACAATTTGTTTTGTGATTAATTGCATGATTATCTGCGATTGTTATGCCCAGAATTTAAAAAGTTGGGTATTGTGCACTTTAAACAAGTACGGTGCTTTTTAACATCAGTATATTCTTTACATTGTGGCAGTTAAAATATTTATTGTAAATCTAAATTTAAACATTAACTTTATCAAATAGAATATAAAAGTCTATTTGCGACTGCCGCAGCATTAACAGTTTATCAAGTTTGAAGTTACTGAGTGTTTCCACTGCTACTGATTTAAAAAATATATAAAAATCTATATTTTGTGAAGAGTGAAGAGGAGAAGGCTCCGTCTTATTGGTTAAGAAATCAATATAATGTAAGTTTGTGCTGCTGATTCTTCAAATGCAGGTTAATTCCACACATGTGTATTACCCAATAGTTTCTGCATGTTGACCATTTCAACAATTACCGGGTGGATGTCAGCGGTGAAGCAAGCAATGCCCATCACAGATTCTGGATCATCATTTGCCGAAAGGAAAATCCTCCTGCAAAACTACGTGAGTATCAAAAAATATATAACCAATCGGGGCAGTGGCTTGGACCTCTTAATCCACTTCTAAAGCGTGCATGTCTAAGATTTATCAAAACTATTGAAGGGGCACTGTAACAGAGACAATCAGAATCACATAGACGGAACACATCAAACCCTAAAATCTATAGGCTAGTCCTGTATAGACTCCATGTTGTTGCTGGACCCAGCCCACGTTGATCGTGAAGGCTTCGCCCTCTTTGGGGGGCCGTCGTCGAAATGAGACATCGCGTTATTCCAATATTGCAATCTTTAGGCACAAGAAATCAATCAATACAGTCAAAAACACAGCATTGAAGTAAATTTCAGCAAACAGATTTATTTACTTAAACGCGCATGATACGATATTTCAATATATCTACTGTAGCTGAATGTTACCACACATTCTCCTTTTAGCTTGATGCTGCTTCCCTAAAACAAAACAAAGGCCTTTTCTCAAATGTATTCTCGTGCGATTTGTGTTCTTGTAGACTTGCTAAATATCATCAGTCATAGCCTGATGACTGTTTCAATTCTAAAGTCTGCATCTTGTCAAGAACGGTCACAATACGAGGATGTGACTCTCCCCCCACCCAAGTCTTGTCCGTTTCTGTGAGGGCCAAAAATCCCAAAATGCATTTCACTTAAGCAACAGGCAACAATGGCAGAGGAAAATAAACACAACTGTAAGTTGAATTGTATTCATTTATTTATTAATACTACATGTTATATGTCAGAGATGTGAGGTGTAGTTAACAGGACTGTCAGACGACTCAAGCACCAGGCGGTTAGCCTCATTTCCCCCACAGAGAGCAAACTGTTCTCGGCAAGTCTTCTGTAAAATGCTCCTCTGGTATTCATTTCTCGTAGCGGTGATACATAACGGTTATAGAGTGTTCATAACTTTTAATCTGTTGTCATAGACTGATGTTTGTACACCGATAATATTGCGTTTGTTTGAGGGAAGAGTTTAGGTTCATGACTTCGTGTTTAAATTGAAATGCACCCTATTGTCTGTATCCATTCCATGTGCAGGCTTGTTATTATCTTTAATTCAAATTGTTATTTTTAATGCACAATTAAAGGACATAAAGAAACGGCTATAGAGATTCTACACCGGCAGCAGGATGTCAGCTTTAAAGGGATTCTGAATTTTAAGAATAATAAATAAATATTTTCCAAATATGAAATATTGAATCCTTTTCCATAAGATATTTTATGAGTGGTCAGCTGCTTGCATATGCTTGAAAATGTTTATTTATTTAATTGTTTGACAGTCACCTATCTAACTTCTAAGCCACATTGATTACTGTATCATAGATATTAAATACCATGTTAATCATGAATGATGTCCCCTATCTAACTGTAGCCTCCATGATCAGTGTATTATAGATATGAAATACTATGCGGTTAATCAATATTGATGTAGATTCACAGATGAGGTCAGGTACATCTAAAATGTAATGGTTAGTGATGGTTGTTTTAGTGTCTAACTGGGCAATGACACTGATTATCAGCCTCTTGATGTTTGAACGGTAGGTGTGTATGTGGAATATAGCCCTATCCATTAAAACCGTCTCTATACTTCTTTATAAAGCTAATGCAATGTGATGTAATACAACAAGCCTGAATTAAATGTTTACCTCAGTAACGTTTTATGTGTTTCTATCCAATAATATATTAGCTATACACCTGTCAGTGTAATCCAAGTTCTGCAGCATCACAGTGTCTTACCGTCAGCGCGAGACCTTCCACTCAGTGTGGAATCTAAGAAACTGGCTCTTCTGTTTGTGGGGCCATTTCCTATCTCTCGTCTGATTAACCCGGCGGCCGTCTTACTGCCATCGTCCATAAAGATCCATCACACCTTCCACATTTCCGGGATTACACCTGTCAAGGATAGCTGGCTTCAGCCCCCCCAACTCCCCAGGTCATTGATGGGGGACCTGTCTACATGGTCCGTCAACTGTTTAGATCTCGGCGACGGGGTAGGGGACTGCAATATTTGGTGGACTGGGAGGGTTATGGTCTCGTCGAGCGTGACTGGGTTCCCCCTCGCAACATTCTCGATTCCTCTCTGATCACAGACTTCCACCAGGCTAATCCGGACGAGCCCTGTGGGACGTCAAGATCCGTGCCTAGAAGGGGAGGTTCTGTCACAAATTCTCCGTCTTATTTGTTCTTCTCCTGGCTGAACAAGTAAAGAATGATTGGATTTCTGTTTCCGAGTTGTGCTTTTGAGTTCTAGTACCTGTCATCCTTACAATTCAATTAAGGTGTACTGGTGCTGTCCATGTACGAGTCATACTGGATGTAAACCATCTGCACTTAACCAGATCCTGGTCCAGTTCCTCCGTCATGCTTACGGGTATAGCTGACACTCTTCTAACCATCGTACTTGCCCCCAGTTGTACAGTCGCGAGAGTATAGATGGCTTTAGGACCATACTTCTCTTTTAGCAACAAGCATCATTGCTTCTATCAGGACCTCACCGTCAGAAAAGCTTTTCTTGTTCTTCAGAAGCTTCAGTCACTTTTTGTGATTTTATCAGCGTCCTTGTGAAAAAAGACTTGTTGACCCAAAGCTGCTTTCTGGTTATGGCCTGTTTCTGTCTGCAGTGCGCTGCCAGGTGGGTAGCTAGCATTCTAGCTGTTATAGGTTACGGGTGTTATTGGAGTTGCCAGTGGGGTGGGGTGGCGCACCATCGGGATACGGTTAAAAGCAGAGAAGAACGCGCCGGGGGGGGGGGGGGTTGCTCTCATGTCGACGGTAGCTCATGTGTGTATGGCTGACTACCCAGTTGCTTCCTAATAAAGAGAGACTTGCCTGAAGTTCCGTTGTAGGAGTTTTCCTTCAAACCTACGCTACAACATATGGCGACGAGAATGAAAGACAGACTAAGGAGCAGCGGTTTTCGGAGTGACAAAGAGAAGCAGGACGCCAATGTGGTGAGCTGAAGGAAGTTAATCACTTTGGGGAAGTTAATCAAGTTGTGGAACCAGAGAAAAAACAAGCCATACTAGAAAATGCATTTTCTGTGGAAAATGCGTGGGAATGCTGAATTGCTAAAGCTAAACTGGTTGAATAGCTTAAAGCCATAAGAAGTTGAAGTAGTGAGAGTAGTTGAAAAAGTGGAAATCGGTTTAATAAGTTTGAATTTAATTAAAAAGTTATATACACTGCATAGAACGAAAAAGAATCAATTTAGCTGAGATGAGATGTGAAAAGTAATGAAATAAATACATTTCAATAGATTTGATGACAATATATGGATGAAAAAGCTTAAATGAAGTACAAAGAGCTCCTGAAAATACATACACGGCTGAAAATATACATAGCAGAAGCTAAATACGAATTTCAAAAAACGGCTAAAAATACAGAAGTAAAAGTAGTTATAGTATCAGTAGCAGTAGAAAAACTAGAAGTAAGTTTTAGTACCAGAGCTGATAATACTAGTACTACTACTAATACAATTAGTCATAGTAGTATTTGTAGTAACCTAAGCAGCAGTTGTCATAATACAATCAGCAGAAATTCTTAGTTATTAATATGTGCATGGGAGAAAGAAGAAGACAGCGAGGCAGAGAGCCAGACAGACAGACAGTGAGTGAGTGAAGGAGTAGAGAGGGGAGGGGCTGTCATGTGACTGTGAGTGTAAGAGTGCAGGTGTCCGAGTAGCCGTGGCAACGGCCGTAGCTGCGCGAGCTGATCAGTGGACACAGATTTACACGGAATCCACGCCTCAAACAAATTGCCGCTAGAGCAAAACTATTCTGGCTTTCAAAAAAATAACTGGATCATGAGAGTCCCAAGACTCTACCGAACGCATACATATATACTTATATGTCTCAAGGCTTCATAATATGGCTTTTAAAGCAGTTTCAAAAACGTGTACTCTCTGGCTTTTTCTGTTAAGTACTTCACCAGATTAGTATTGGAGTCTATGGGGCTTGAGACAGACTTTGTCTCACTCTCGAGCCACTCAGGCAAAAAGTAAAGAACTCTGGGATTCCATACCCACATCATTCCGACCAGCACAAGCACGGCATCATTCTGCTCAAAAATGAAGCTTTAAAATGTAACATTGTGGTCGTGAGTGCAAAAGATCCATATTTTTTTTACTCGATTCGCGAGCAGCCGTACACTCTAAATTTGCATATTCTCACTCTAGAGGCTGCACACACACACCCATGTTAAACTCAGAAAAGGACTGAAAAACTAGTGAAACATAATCAGTGATTATGAAAAAAAGTAAAATAGATATCAAAATTAAAAGTAGACCCCAAATAGCTGAATATGTTGTGAAAAGTTTAAAGTTTAAACCATGTCTGTAGGTGAAAGAATGTAGGAGGAGATACATTTTGAAGCAGAAGAGGATTTGAAGCATTTGAAGCCTGCCCTCATTGACTTTAGTGTTAAAAAAAGTGTGAAAAAGCTTAATAGTTGAAAAAGTATAAATAGTAGAAAAAAAGTTGAAAAAGTCCCATCATTAGCTGAAAGAGCTGAACATTTGAAAAGTTGAATGGTTTTAATAGCTGAAAGTATGCAGAAGTTACGCAGAGCCAAAAGACGTATGGAATAATAAATAAAATCGAATAACATAAGTTGGAATGCTGTTGAAGCAGTAATAATAAACTAGGACTGCGGGGCAGTACTGAACGGGCCTGAGCCGCATGTCGGGGGGGCCAGCGGTCGGCCGGACATGCAGTCAAAAGGTGAAAAAAGAAAATGAGAAAAAAAAGGCCAGTGCCAGCCAGGAATCAAACCCAGAACTCTGGTGTCTAAGTTTGTGTCCTTATCTCTGAGCTACAATCTGATTTGGCAATTAGAGAAAAAACGTCACTAAAATATGTAAGATTACGTCCATTCAGTCAATGCAGAGTCGAGCAACTTATCACGCCACTTCTGCTCCATCAGAAAATAATAACTTGTGAACTACACATGCTGTATGACCTGTATTTTTATCAAGTGGACCTTTTCTCTCTAGTGAGGGTATGGACAGAGGTCCAGTCATGTCAGTCACAGTGGGACATTTGACCAACTTGATGAGTTTGTTTCATTCTGCTGATATGCAGGAGAAATATGCACAAAGCTGTGGCCTCCAAATGATTGCACGTGCATCAAAGCAGTTGGTTGGCTGCGTTATGAATATGTGTAGGGGAAGCTATTGAGCCAAAATGTCATTAGGTAGCATTGAAATCAGGAGTTGCTATTACTCAGTATTCCACATCAGTTTGTTTATTTTTTTCTAAACGGAACCAGGTAATAAACCTGAAATAATAAGAAATGCAACGTTTCATTTTCCACGTGCATACTACAACCAACACAGCTCTCTAGCTCTTTACCTCAATATCCCAATAACATTAAATAACATTCAAAATACAAATAAATAATAATATTGTTAGTACACTATAATAACAAAATCATTATTATCATCATCATCGTCGTTTCATAATTTGCATGTACCTTCAAACATTGTGCACCATATTCAAGCCCACCAAAAGCCTATTCAAAAGGCATGCAGTATTTTCTATAAACAGGAAACTACAACTCCCAAAATGCCCCACGGCAAACCAGGGAGTGCTACCTACCAATGCGCGATTCATTCTTCAAACATATAAAACTAAAGTAAGGAGACACAAATGGACACGTATGGAACGTCTAAACGTTAGCTGTAGGTCAACCACGTGGAGCACGGAATTTCACTTCACAAACTTCATCTTATACGTTATCAGGACACGGGACTTCTATATTAACATATTAAAGTACAATATAATAGAATCGAGGATTTAATCTTGGTTTTACGGTGTACAGCAATGTCTCTGCAACGCAGAATTACCCGCTGTTTAAAAGACATTATACTTATCTAATAAAGTTCATTTATGAACTATACAATTTCTTTATACATGCTAGACCGTACAAACCGGAACAACAGTTCCACAGTTTCACACTGTTGAACAGATCACTGTAAGTATAGTCTTAACCTCTGAAGGAATTAGGTCTGCTAAGGGACTGACAAGCGAGATAGTTTGTGTCGCGGTGTAAAGAGAAGACCGAATTACCCAGAATGCCTAAATGACAGCTGCCACGGATTGAGCTGTGACTTGCTCACGTGACGTGACGTGCTCACGCAGCGTGCAGGCAGTCAGAGGACCCGTCCAGCTGCTTGCAGCCCTAGTGTGTGTGTGTACAATATGTTATTATCCGGTAAAATATTAACTGTTTAATTGTTGTTACTGTATCCAACCTCCTCTTACTCCTCTTAGTATTAGTTAATGTAATACAGCTGCTCCTCTTCACCTGCTTTAAAAATAATGCAACAACTCTGATCTGATCCATTGAGTTATTTTGCCTTTACTCTTGACTTCAATATTCATATTTATATATAATTATTTATAATTTTAAATGAAAACGACGCTAAAGCTTGATATTAGTAAAATACTTAACAGTCAAGAACTGTATTAAAAGATATTAGCAAGACAGCTGAGGTGGTGACGTCATCAAGTCAGCTGCTGTTCCAATTGCAGAAATTACCGGTCTCCGTTTTCTCCATATAAAGCTAAAGTAAGTAGACACGAATGGACACATATGGTACAGCATTGATATAAGTTGATATAATCACAGCTAATCACGCCACTTCTGCTCCATAAGTAAATAATAACTCATGAACTACACACGCTGGGTGGCTCCCTGAAGAGAGCAGAGCTTGGCTTTAATCAAGTAGATCATTTCTCTCCAGTGAGAATGTCCACACTCTCTCTGTGAATGACATGACTGGAGCTCTGTCCAGTGTAGAGAATGTGTAGAGAAGTTTCTAGGCGGCTTTATCAATACGTGTAGGGGAAGCTATTGAGCCAAAATGCCATTAGGTAGCATTAAATGCAGCTGGATCAGAGCAGCTGCTGGGCTGCTTCATGATAATGTGTAGCGCAGTTGCTGGGACTATTTGTGAATATGTGTAGGAGCCAAAATGCCATTAGGAAGCATTGAAATCAGGAGGTAACTCACATAAAAGTGTACATTTTTGCCAATAGGTGGCGCTATATATACAGTTGTGTTCGAAATAATAGCAGTGCCTCAACAGCAGCAAGAAAATCACTGGTTTTATTAACATTTCAAACTCTATACCCCAGATAAGTTTCTGGGGGGTAAAATAAAGGTATAGAAAACCAACAAACCCAACAGGACAGCCATGCATACTGTGGATTCTGTGAAATTGAATGATTAACTGAAAAGGGTGTGTTCAAAAAAATAGCAGTGGTGAGTTCAATTAGAGAGGGCATCAATTAGGGAGGGTATTCTGGGAAAAAAGGGTGTTAACAGGTGATCCGTATTTAAGGATCAAGACAACTGGCATGCTGGCTGTGCATTTCTCCTGAAAAAACAATGAAAATGGGTCGTTCAAGACACTGTTCTGAAGATGAGCGTTTCCTAATAAAAAAATTGATTAAAGAAGGGAAAACATACAAAGAGGTGCAGAAAATCATTGGCTGTTCAGCTAAAATGATCTCAAATGCCCTGAAATGGGAGCAAAAAACTGAAAAACGAGGAAGAAAAAGAAAGACAACCCCTCGAATGGACAGAAGAATAGCCAAACTGGCGAAGACTCAGCCAATGATGGGATCCAAGAGGATCAAGCAAGACCTTCAGTTGACAGTGAGTACTGTGACAATCAGAAGACGTCTTATTGAGGTTAACCTTCCAGCAAGAAGCCCCCGCAAAGTCCCACTGCTGAGAAAAAGACATGTGCAGAAGCGTTTACAATTTGCCAAAGAGCACATTGACTGGCCTGAAAAGAAATGGCATAATATCTTGTGGACAGATGAAAGCAAGATTGTTCTTTTTGGGTCTAAGGGTCACAGGCAGTATGTCAGACGCCCTGCAAACACAGAATTCAAGCCACAGTACTCACTGAAGACCATTAAGCATGGTGGTGCAAGCATCATGATATGGGGATGTTTTTCATACTATGGTGTTGGTCCGATTCACCGCATACAAGGGATCATGGATCAGTTCCAGTACATCAGGATCCTGGAAGAGGTCATGCTGCCATATGCTGAGGAGGAAATGCCTTTGAGGTGGACCTTTCAACAGGATAATGACCCCAAACACACCAGCAAGCGAGCAAAAGCATGGTTCCAGATGAACAAGATTCAACTGATGGAGTGGCCAGCACAATCCCCGGACCTTAATCCCATTGAAAACTTGTGGGCTGACATAAAAAGTGCAGTGCATGAGGCAAAACCAAGAAACGCTGAGGAATTGTGGAATACAGTGCAATTATCCTGGGCTGCAATACCTGTGGAACGATGCCAGAAGTTGGTTGACTCCATGCACCACAGATGTGAAGCAGTCATCGGAAACCGTGGTTTTGCAACAAAATATTAGTTTAGGATACTCAGCTAGGTTCACTTATCAAGAATTTCTTTGTTTGTACAGTACATTTTTGAGTTTCCAAGGAAAGATGGCAACACTGCTATTCTTTTGAACATGCCATTTCTTACTTTATTTGAAATATTATTATTATTATTTAAGTTTTGATGACTTTGCGCAATTGTTTTGCTTTGGAATAGAATGTACTGTGTCCCCAATGTATCTGTGTTCATTAAAGTACAATTTCTTTGAAGAATTTTGACATTTACTCATTTTTCTAAAGGCACTGCTATTATTTCGAACACAACTGTACATATATATTGAATCACTGCATTTAAATCCTAAATGGCCTATTTTCAAGAAAATCGCCCAAAATGGAGGGCAGCTCACGCCCAGGTACTTTCACGAAAACTCTTGATCCTGATACCGAAGGACCACACAGGTGTTAGGATCCATTTGCCTGAATTTGAAATCGATCGGGTGTAAACTCTGAGGAAATCGTTCGTATGTAAACCCAAAATGACGCAAATTATCGCCAAAAACGGGCGAAAAGTGCAAATATTCAGCAAGTAATAACAGCGCCCCCTAGTCTTCAATCTTTTTCTGAAAATCTCTGGGTATGTTCTGGGATGCATTCCGAACATGTGATATCATTTTGGTGAGGACAGGCTTTGTAGTTTGGAAGTTTTGAGTCTTTTAGAAAAAGACGTTCATTGGTCTATAAAATCGTAACCAAATGAGATATCAAAAATCCTTCAATAAGTTCAGGTGTGGGTAAGCCAATAATGATTTTTGGAGATTTTCAGGTCAATTGGACTTAGCGTCTGGGAGGAGTTCGGTAAAACGGGTTTTTCACAAAATTCAAAATGGCGGAAATCTAAGTAGGCGCATTTGCATACCATAATTGAGTTTTTTGTAGAGCATACGGATCGGCACCTGGGTGTAAAATTTCAGGTCAATCGGTCATCGGGGGAAAAAAGTAAGCTAATAAGCTAAATTGTAAAATTTGAAGGGGGCGCTAGAGATTTTTCAAACACATTTTTTCAAACACAAAAGCGCGACCCCAAGAATATCTAAATTTCACGCATTTCCGATGCCCATGCCAAGTTTCAAGAGTTTTTGAATATGATAAAGGCCCCAAAAGTGCATTCAAATTGGTGAAATAATAATAATAAAAATAATAATAACTCTTCGAAACAAAATAGGGCTTCGCCCGACTTTCAGTCGGCTCAGGCCCTAATAATAATTCTTCGAAACACAATAGGGCTTCGCCCGACTTTCAGTCGGCTCAGGCCCTAATAAAATCAAATAACATAAGTTGGAATGCTGTTGAAGCATTCGCTGATGAGTAATTTACTGAGTCCGGTGGAACCAGGGTCAAAAAGTTTTGAGGAGCTGGAGAGTTTGCTGAAAAATCACTTTAATCCAAAGCCCAGTGAAATTGTTCAACGGTGGAAATTTGATTCACGTAACAGACACGCTGATGAAAGCATAGTAGAATATGTGGCAGAGCTGAGGAAGCTGGCACAAGATTGTAATTTTGGAGACACGCTCACCGTTATGCTGAGAGACAGACTAGTGTGTGGTGTTAACGATGACAGCATACAACGGAGATTGCTGGCTGAGGATGGACTGACGTTTGAAACTGCGCTGAGGAAAGCTCAGGCAATTGAAGCTGCTAATAAGGACATGGCTGATTTGCATAAAGATAAGGCAAGTCAAACTGTTTTCAAGATGGACACAGGAGGGTACTATCGATGTGGTGGAAGTAACCATGGGCCCAAAGACTGTCGATTTGCCAATGAAAAGTGTTATAATTGCGGGAAAATTGGTCATGTGAAAAGAATGTGTAGAATGAAATCGCAAGAAACTGCTGTAGATAAAGACAAGACATTTTGGAAATGGGGGAGAGGAAATAAATCAAAGAGGGCTAATTATCTTCAAGAAGAGGAGGAAGATCAAGAGCAGTCTGAAGACGTGTTCACCATGTATAGTATCGAGACACCACAGCCCTATGTACCCCCCATGACACACACATTGGTGGTAAATGAATGCCCTGTAAAGTTTGAAATTGACACTGGATGCAGTGTGACTGTTTTGTCACAGAGGCAGTGGGGAGAAATAGAAGCTAAGAAGAAGTTGCCTAAACTCAAAACAAGCTCTCTCAGTTTAAAAACATACACCGGACAGTCAGTGCACGTTCTGGGTACCATCAAGATGCTAGTCAAGCACAAAGAGCTCATCAAAGAACTCACAGCATTGGTGGTGGCAGGATCGGCACCTAATTTACTGGGACGAGCATGGCTCTCAGAGCTGGAACTCTGCTGGGAAAAAGTGAGTAAAATTAAAGACAGTGCAGTTGTTGCAAGATATCCTAAGGAAGCATGAAATGGTTTTCAAAGAGAACTGGGAACATTAAAAGGAGCCACTGCTAAGATTCATGTACCAAGTAATGCAAAGCCGCAATTTTTTAAAGCAAGGTCACTGCCGTTTGCTATGAGAGAGAAAGTGGAGACGGAACTGGATCGCCTGATTCAAGATCATATAATAGAGCCTGTGACATTTTCTGAGTGGGCAGCACCTGTTGTGCCTGTGTTAAAACCTGAAGGATCAGTAAGACTTTGTGGAGACTACAGAGTAACCATTAACAAAGAGTCGTCATTGGAGCAGTATCCCATTCCTCGGATGGAGGACATGTTTGCAGTTTTAGCTGGAGGGGAAAAATACAGCAAATTGGATATGAGTCATGCAGATCAACAGATTCTGTTGGATAAATCATCACAGGCGTATGTGACCGTGAATACACATAAAGGATTGTTCACGTACACCAGATTACCTTTTGGAGTGAGTTCCAGTCCGGCAATTTTCCAGAGGACCATGGAAGGAGTCCTGAAAAATATTCCGAAGGTCACTGTATATCTGGATGATATTTTGCTGACAGGACGAGATGATCAGGAACATTTAAGGACACTGGATAACGTGTTGCAGCGGCTGTGGTCTGAGGTTGAGAAGGGGAAAGTGTAAAGGGGAAAGGGGAAAGAATCCAATACGGCACTCAATTAAAGTTAAAAAAGTTAACATTTTATTTAGAAGGTGCTACATGAGCAATCCTCCGCAGGTATACCTGGAGACCTGAAACACGCTTCGCAGAGTCATTCTGCTGTCTGACTCTGCTCTTTTTTATAACCTCTCTTGTCCTTGAACGTTGGTTCAACCCAGTTCATCCTTCTGTAACAATCTGCCTTCCCCGAACAATGAGTGCCTGGTACTCCTTCACGTAGCCTTCGGCCTTGCCCTGAAAATGGGTTCAAACTGGCTCTCCCTTCGGCCACATCTCAGATAATATTTGATCTTCATTTTTTCCTGTGCTCTCCCTTCCACAATTCACATTGTCTGCCTTATATGGTCTCATCCGGTCACACCATCTTTTCTACAAGTCAAAAGATTATAAAAAAACACACAAACAGAAACCCACATCTCACATGGAGAAGGAGGTTTTAGCTGTAGTGTTCGGGGTAAAGAAATTTCATAAACCATCGTTTGTGTAATCCTGAGGCAGTAGGTAGATGAAAACTGTCAACCGATGCGTTCTCAAATGTGGTCCGTTTAGGCGTTATCTCGCTGTGCAAAAGCCTTTAAATGGAGAAAAAAGGAAACAACTTTTTTGGACCAAATCTGGATGAATGAAGTATTCAGAAATGATGATAGCTTCACAAAACTATCGTTTGTGTAATTCTTAGGCAGTAGGTAGATGAAAAATCTGTCAACTGATCCATTCTCAAATCGTGTTTGTTTAGGCGTTATCTCGCTGTGCAAAAGTCTTTAAATGGAGAAAAAAGGAAACAACTTTGTTGGACCAAATCAGGGTGAAAAAAGTATTCAGAGATGATGATAGCTTCACAAAACCATCGTTTGTGTAATCCTGAGGCAGTAGGTAGATGAAAACTGTCAACCGATGCGTTCTCAAATCGTGTTCGTTTTAGGCATTATCTCACTGTGCAAACGCCTTGAAGTTGAGGAAAATTACATAACTTTGTTGGACGAAATCTAGGTGAATAAAGTATTCAGAAATGATGATAGCTTCATAAAACCATCGTTTGTGTAATCCGAAGGCAGTAGGTAGATGAAAAGTCTGTCAACTGATGCATTCTCAAATCGTGTTCGTTTTAGACATTATCTCACTGTGCAAACGCCTTGAAATTGAGAAAAATTACATAACTTTGTTGGACGAAATCTAGGTGAATAAAGTATTCAGAAATGATGATAGCTTCATAAAACCATCGTTTGTGTAATCCTGAGGCTTTAGATAGATGAAAAGTCTGTCAACTGATGCATTCTCAAAACGTGTCCGTTTTAGGCATTCGCTCACTGTGCAAACGCCTTGAAATTGAGGAAAATTACATAACTTTGTTGGACGAAATCTAGGTGAATAAAGTATTCAGAAATGATGACAGCTTCACAAAACTATCGTTTGTGTAATCCTAAGGCAGTAGGTAGATAAAAAATCTGTCAACTAATGCATTCCCAAATCGTGTCCGTTTTAGGCATTCGCTCACTGTGCAAACGCCTTGAAATTAAGGGAAAAGACCCAACTTTGTTGAACCAAATCTGGGTGAATTAAGTATCCAGAAATGATGATCGCTTCATAAAACTGTTGTTTGTGTAATCCTGAGGCAGTAGGTAGATGAAAACTCTGTCAACTAATGCATTCTCAAATGTGGTCCGTTTAGGCGTTATCTCGCTGTGCAAAGCCTTTAAATGAAGAGAAAAAAGAAAACAACTTTGTTGGGCCAAATCTGGGTGAATGAAGTATTCAGATTCGTGTCCGTTTTAGGCATTCGCTCACAGTGCAAACGCATTGAAATTGAGGAAAAGGACCCAACTTTGTTGGACGAAATCTGGGTGAATAAAGTATCCAGAAATGATGATCGCTTCATAAAACTGTTGTTTGTGTAATCCTGAGGCAGTAGGTAGATGAAAACTCTGTCAACTAATGCATTCTCAAATGTGGTCCGTTTAGGCGTTATCTCGCTGTGCAAAAGCCTTTAAATGGAGAAAAAAGGAAACAACTTTTTTGGACCAAATCTGGGTGAATGAAGTATTCAGAAATGATGATAGCTTCGCAAAACTATCGTTTGTGTAATTCTTAGGCAGTAGGTAGATGAAAAATCTGTCAACTAATGCATTCTCAAATCGTGTTCGTTCAGGCGTTATCTCGCTGTGCAAAAGCCTTTAAATGGAGAAAAAGGAAAACAACTTTGTTGGACCAAATCTGGGTGAATAAAGTATTCAGAAATGATGATAGCTTCACAAAACTATCGTTTGTGTAATCCTAAGGCAGTAGGTAGATGAAAACTCTGTCAATCGATGCATTCTCAAATCGTGTCCGTTTTAGGCATTATCTCACTGTGCAAACGCCTTGAAATTGAGGAAAAAGACACAACTTTGTTGGACCAAATCTGGGTGAAAAAAGTATTCAGAATTGATGATAGCTTCGTAAAACTATCGTTTGTGTAATCCTGAGGCAGTAGATAGATAAAAACACTGTCAACTGATGCATTCTCAAATCGTGTTCGTTTTAGGCATTATCTCACTGTGCAAACGCCTTGAAATTGAGGAAAATTACATAACTTTGTTGGACGAAATCTAGGTGAATAAAGTATTCAGAAATGATGATAGCTTCATAAAACCATCGTTTTTGTAATCCGAAGGCAGTAGGTAGATGAAAACTCTGTCAACTAATGCATTCTCAATTGTGGTCCGTTTTAGGCATTCGCTCACTGTGCAAACGCCTTGAAATTGAGGAAAAAGACCCAACTTTGTTAAACCAAATCTGGGTGAATGAAGTATTCAGAAATGATAATAGCTTCACAAAACTATCGTTTGTGTAATTCTTAGGCAGTAGGTAGATGAAAAATCTGTCAACTGATCCATTCTCAAATCGTGTTTGTTTAGGCGTTATCTCGCTGTGCAAAAGCCTTTAAATGGAGAAAAAAGGAAACGACTTTTGTTGGACCAAATTTGGGTGAAAAAAGTATTCAGAAATGATGATAGCTTCACAAAACTATCGTTTGTGTAATCCTGAGGCAGTAGGTAGGTGAAAACTGTCAACTGATGCATTCTCAAATCGTGTCCGTTTTAGGCAATATCTTAAGGCAAACGCCTTGAAATTGAGGAAAAAGACACAATTTTGTTGGACCAAATCTGGGTGAATGAAGTATTCAGAAATGATGATCGCTTCATAAAGCTGTCGTTTGTGTAATCCTGAGGCAGTAGGTAGATGAAAACTCTGTCAACTAATGCATACTCAAATGTGGTCCGTTTAGGCGTTATCTTGCTGTGCAAAAGCCTTTAAATGGAGAAAAAAGGAAACAACTTTGTTGGACCAAATCTGGGTGAATAAAGTGTTCAGAAATGATGATAGTTTCATAAAACTATCGTTTGTGTAATCCTGAGGCAGTAGATAGATGAAAACTGTCAACTGATGCATTCTCAAATCGTGTCCGTTTTAGGCATTATCTCACTGTGCAAACGCCTTGAAATTGAGGAAAAAGACACAACTTTGTTGGACCAAATCTGGGTGAATGAAGTATTCAGACATGATGATCGCTTTATAAAGCTATCGTTTACGTAATCCTAAGGCAGTAGGTAGATGAAAACTCTGTCAACTAATGCATTCTCAAATCGTGTTTGTTTAGGCGTCATCTCGCTGTGCAAAAGCCTTTAAATGGAGAAAAAAAGTAAACACCTTTTTTGGACCAAATCTGGGTGAATGAAGTATTCAGAAATGATGATCGCTTCGTAAAACTGACGTTTGTGTAATCCTGAGGCAGTAAGTAGATGAAAACTCTGTCAACTAATGCATTCTCAAATGTGGCCCGTTTTAGGCATTTGCTCACTGTGCAAACGCCTTGAAATTGAGGAAAAAGACACAACTTTGTTGGACCAAATCTGGGTGAATGAAGTATTCAGAAATGATGATCGCTTCATAAAACTGCCGTTTGTGTAATCCTGACAGGTAGAGCAGGTAGGCAGGTAGATGAAAACTCTGTCAACTAATGCATTCTCAAATGTGGTCCGTTTAGGCGTTATCTCGCTGTGCAAAAGCCTTTAAATGGAGAAAAAAGGAAACAACTTTGTTGGACCAAATCTGGGTGAAAAAAGTATTCAGAAATGATGATAGCTTCACAAAACTATCGTTTGTGTAATCCTGAGGCAGTAGGTAGGTGAAAACTGTCAACTGATGCATTCTCAAATCGTGTCCGTTTTAGGCATTATCTCACTCTGCAAACGCCTTGAAATTGAGGAAAAAGACACAACTTTGTTGGACCAAATCTGGGTGAAAAAAGTATTCAGAAATGATGATAGCTTCATAAAACTATCGTTTGTGTAATTCTTAGGCAGTAGGTAGATGAATACTCTGTCAACTAATGCATTCTCAAATGTGGTCCGTTTAGGCGTTATCTCGCTGTGCAAAAGCCTTTAAATGGAGAAAAAAGGAAACAACTTTGTTGGACCAAATCTGGGTGAAAGAAGTATACAGAAATGATGATCGCTTCGCAAAACTGACGTTTGTGTAATCCTGAGGCAGTAAGTAGATGAAAACTCTGTCAACCGATGCGTTCTCAAATCGTGTCCGTTTTAGGCATTCGCTCACTGTGCAAACGCCTTGAAATTGAGGAAAATTACATAACTTTGTTGGACCAAATCTGGGTGAAAAAAGTCTCCAGAAATGATGATAGCTTCATGAAACCATCGTTTGTGTAATCCTAAGGCATTAGGTAGATGAAAACTCTGTCAACTAATGCATTCTCAAATGTGGTCCGTTTAGGCGTTATCTCGCTGTGCAAAAGCCTTTAAATAGAGAAAAAAGGAAACAACTTTTTTGGACTTTCTTGGACAAAACCTGGGTGAATGAAGTATTCAGAAATGATGATAGCTTCACAAAACTATCGTTTGTGTAATTCTTAGGCAGTAGGTGGATGAAAACTCTGTCAACCGATGCGTTCTCAAATCGTGTCCGTTTTGGCGTTATCTCGCTGTGCAAAAGCCTTTAAATGGAGAAAAAAGGAAACGACTTTGTTGGACCAAATCTGGGTAAAAAAAAGTATTTAGACATGATGATAGCTTCATAAAACCATCGTTTGTGTAATCCTGAGGTAGTAGGTAGATGAAAAATCTGTCAACTGGTCCATTCTCAAATCGTGTTTGTTTAGGCGTTATCTCGCTGTGCAAAAGCCTTTAAATGGAGAAAAAAGGAAACGACTTTTTTGGACCAAATCTGGATGAATGAAGTATTCAGAAATGATGATAGCTTCACAAAACTATCGTTTGTGTAATTCTTAGGCAGTAGGTAGATGAAAAATCTGTCAACTGGTCCATTCTCAAATCGTGTTTGTTTAGGCGTTATCTCGCTGTGCAAAAGCCTTTAAATGGAGAAAAAAGGAAACGACTTTTTTGGACCAAATCTGGGTGAACGAAGTATTCAGAAATGATGATAGCTTCACAAAACTATCGTTTGTGTAATTCTTAGGCAGTAGGTAGATGAAAACTCTGTCAACTAATGCATTCTCAATTGTGGTCCGTTTTAGGCATTCGCTCACTGTGCAAACGCCTTGAAATTGAGGAAAAAGACCCAACTTTGTTAAACCAAATCTGGGTGAATGAAGTATTCAGAAATGATAATAGCTTCACAAAACTATCGTTTGTGTAATTCTTAGGCAGTAGGTAGATGAAAAATCTGTCAACTAATGCATTCTCAAATGTGGTCCGTTTAGGCGTTATCTCGCTGTGCAAAAGCCTTTAAATGGAGAAAAAAGGAAACGACTTTGTTAGGCCAAATCTGGGTGAAAAAAGTATTCAGACATGATGATAGCTTCATAAAACCATCGTTTGTGTAATCCTGAGGCAGTAGGTAGATGAAAAGTCTGTCAACTGATGCATTCTCAAATGTGGCCCGTTTTAGGCATTCGCTCACTGTGCAAACGCCTTGAAATTGAGGAAAAAGACACAACTTTGTTGGACCAAATCTGGGTGAATGAAGTATTCAGAAATGATGATCGCTTCATAAAACTGCCGTTTGTGTAATCCTGACAGGTAGAGTAGGTAGGCAGGTAGATGAAAACTCTGTCAACTAATGCATTCTCAAATGTGGTCCGTTTAGGCGTTATCTCGCTGTGCAAAAGCCTTTAAATGGAGAAAAAAGGAAACAACTTTGTTGGACCAAATCTGGGTGAAAAAAGTATTCAGAAATGATGATAGCTTCACAAAACTATCGTTTGTGTAATCCTGAGGCAGTAGATAGATGAAAACTGTCAACTGATGCATTCTCAAATCGTGTCCGTTTAGGCATCATCTCGCTGTGCAAAAGCCTTTAAATGGAGAAAAAAAGTAAACACCTTTTTTGGACCAAATCTGGGTGAATGAAGTATTCAGAAATGATGATCGCTTCGTAAAACTGACGTTTGTGTAATCCTGAGGCAGTAAGTAGATGAAAACTCTGTCAACTAATGCATTCTCAAATGTGGCCCGTTTTAGGCATTCGCTCACTGTGCAAACGCCTTGAAATTGAGGAAAAAGACCCAACTTTGTTGAACCAAATCTGGGTGAATGAAGTATTCAGAAATGATGATCGCTTCATAAAACTGCCGTTTGTGTAATCCTGACAGGTAGAGCAGGTAGGCAGGTAGATGAAAACTCTGTCAACTAATGCATTCTCAAATGTGGTCCGTTTAGGCGTTATCTCGCTGTGCAAAAGCCTTTAAACGGAGAAAAAAGGAAAAAACTTTGTTGGACCAAATCTGAGTGAAAAAAGTATTCAGAAATGATGATAGCTTCGTAAAACTATCGTGTGTGTAATCCTGAGGCAGTAGGTAGGTGAAAACTGTCAACTGATGCAATCTCAAATCGTGTCCGTTTTAGGCATTATCTCACTCTGCAAACGCCTTGAAATTGAGGAAAAAGACACAACTTTGTTGGACCAAATCTGGGTGAAAAAAGTAATCAGAAATGATGATAGCTTCATAAAACTATCGTTTGTGTAATCCTGAGGCAGTAGATAGATGAAAACTGTCAACTGATGCATTCTCAAATCGTGTCCGTTTTAGGCATTATCCTAAGGCAAACGCCTTGAAATTGAGGAAAAAGACACAATTTTGTTGGACCAAATCTGGGTGAATGAAGTATTCAGAAATGATGATCGCTTCATAAAGCTGTCGTTTGTGTAATCCTGAGGCAGTAGGTAGATGAAAACTCTGTCAACTAATGCATACTCAAATGTGGTCCGTTTAGGCGTTATCTTGCTGTGCAAAAGCCTTTAAATGGAGAAAAAAGGAAACAACTTTGTTGGACCAAATCTGGGTGAATAAAGTGTTCAGAAATGATGATAGTTTCATAAAACTATCGTTTGTGTAATCCTGAGGCAGTAGATAGATGAAAACTGTCAACTGATGCATTCTCAAATCGTGTCCGTTTTAGGCATTATCTCACTGTGCAAACGCGTTGAAATTGAGGAAAAAGACACAGCTTTGTTGGACCAAATCTGGGTGAAAAAAGTATTCAGAAATGATGATCGCTTCATAAAACTGCCGTTTGTGTAATCCTGACAGGTAGAGCAGGTAGGCAGGTAGATGAAAACTCTGTCAACTAATGCATTCTCAAATGTGGTCCGTTTAGGCGTTATCTCGCTGTGCAAAAGCCTTTAAATAGAGAAAAAAGGAAACAACTTTTTTGGACTTTTTTGGACAAAACCTGGGTGAATGAAGTATTCAGAAATGATGATAGCTTCACAAAACTATCGTTTGTGTAATTCTTAGGCAGTAGGTGGATGAAAAATCTGTCAACTGATCCATTCTCAAATCGTGTTTGTTTAGGCGTTATCTCGCTGTGCAAAAGCCTTTAAATGGAGAAAAATTACATAACTTTGTTGGACGAAATCTAGGTGAATAAAGTATTCAGAAATGATGATAGCTTCATAAAACCATTGTTTGTGTAATCCTAAGGCAGTAGGTAGATGAATACTTTAATGGATAGCCTTTAATGGATAAAAAAGGAAACAACTTTGTTGGACCAAATCTGGGTGAAAGAAGTATACAGAAATGATGATAGCTTCGTAAAACTATCGTTTGTGTAATCCTGAGGCAGTAGGTAGATGAATACTCTGTCAACCGATGCGTTCTCAAATCGTGTCCGTTTTAGGCATTCGCTCACTGTGCAAACGCCTTGAAATTAAGGAAAATTACATAACTTTGTTGGACCAAATCTGGGTGAAAAAAGTCTCCAGAAATGATGATAGCTTCATGAAACCATCGTTTGTGTAATCCTAAGGCATTAGGTAGATGAAAACTCTGTCAACTAATGCATTCTCAAATGTGGTCCGTTTAGGCGTTATCTCGCTGTGCAAAAGCCTTTAAATAGAGAAAAAAGGAAACAACTTTTTTGGACTTTCTTGGACAAAACCTGGGTGAATGAAGTATGTAGAAATGATGATAGCTTCACAAAACTATCGTTTGTGTAATTCTTAGGCAGTAGGTGGATGAAAACTCTGTCAACCGATGCGTTCTCAAATCGTGTCCGTTTTGGCGTTATCTCGCTGTGCAAAAGCCTTTAAATGGAGAAAAAAGGAAACGACTTTGTTGGACCAAATCTGGGTAAAAAAAGTATTTAGACATGATGATAGCTTCATAAAACCATCGTTTGTGTAATCCTGAGGTAGTAGGTAGATGAAAACTCTGTCAACTGGTCCATTCTCAAATCATGTTTGTTTAGGCGTTATCTCGCTGTGCAAAAGCCTTTAAATGGAGAAAAAAGGAAACGACTTTTTTGGACCAAATCTGGGTGAACGAAGTATTCAGAAATGATGATAGCTTCACAAAACTATCGTTTGTGTAATTCTTAGGCAGTAGGTAGATGAAAACTCTGTCAACTAATGCATTCTCAAATGTGGTCCGTTGTAGGCATTCGGTCACTGTGCAAACGCCTTGAAGTTAAGGAAAAAGACCCAACTTTGTGGAACCAAATCTGGGTGAATGAAGTATTCAGACATGATGATCGCTTCATAAAACTGTCGTTTGTGTAATCCTGAGGCAGTAGGTAGATGAAAACTCTGTCAACTGGTCCATTCTTAAATCGTGTTCGTTTTAGGCATTATCTCACTGTGCAAACGCCTTGAAATTGAGGAAAATTACATAACTTTGTTGGACCAAATCTGGGTGAAAGAAGTATACAGAAATGATGATCGCTTCGCAAAACTGACGTTTGTGTAATCCTGAGGCAGTAAGTAGATGAAAACTCTGTCAACTAATGCATTCTCAATTGTGGTCCGTTTTAGGCATTCGCTCACTGTGCAAACGCCTTGAAATTGAGGAAAAAGACCCAACTTTGTTAAACCAAATCTGGGTGAAAAAAGTATCCAGAAATGATGATAGCTTCACAAAACTATCGTTTGTGTAATCCTGAGGCAGTAGGTAGATGAAAAATCTGTCAACTGATCCATTCTCAAATCGTGTTTGTTTAGGCGTTATCTCGCTGTGCAAAAGTCTTTAAATGGAGAAAAAAGGAAACAACTTTTTTGGACCAAATCTGGATGAATGAAGTATTCAGAAATGATGATAGCTTCACAAAACTATCGTTTGTGTAATTCTTAGGCAGTAGGTAGATGAAAAATCTGTCAACTGATCCATTCTCAAATCGTATTTGTTTAGGCGTTATCTCGCTGTGCAAAAGTCTTTAAATGGAGAAAAAAGGAAACAACTTTGTTGGACCAAATCAGGGTGAAAAAAGTATTCAGAGATGATGATAGCTTCACAAAACCATCGTTTGTGTAATCCTGAGGCAGTAGGTAGATGAAAACTGTCAACCGATGCGTTCTCAAATCGTGTTCGTTTTAGGCATTATCTCACTGTGCAAACGCCTTGAAGTTGAGGAAAATTACATAACTTTGTTGGACGAAATCTAGGTGAATAAAGTATTCAGAAATGATGATAGCTTCATAAAACCATCGTTTGTGTAATCCGGAGGCAGTAGGTAGATGAAAACTCTGTCAACTAATGCATTCTCAAATGTGGTCCGTTTAGGCGTTATCTCGCTGTGCAAAAGCCTTTAAATGGAGAAAAAAGGAAACAACTTTGTTGGACCAAATCTGGGTGAATAAAGTGTTCAGAAATGATGATAGTTTCATAAAACTATCGTTTGTGTAATCCTGAGGCAGTAGATAGATGAAAACTGTCAACTGATGCATTCTCAAATCGTGTCCGTTTTAGGCATTATCTCACTGTGCAAACGCGTTGAAATTGAGGAAAAAGACACAGCTTTGTTGGACCAAATCTGGGTGAATGAAGTATTCAGAAATGATGATCGCTTCATAAAACTGCCGTTTGTGTAATCCTGACAGGTAGAGCAGGTAGGCAGGTAGATGAAAACTCTGTCAACTAATGCATTCTCAAATGTGGTCCGTTTAGGCGTTATCTCGCTGTGCAAAAGCCTTTAAATAGAGAAAAAAGGAAACAACTTTTTTGGACTTTTTTGGACAAAACCTGGGTGAATGAAGTATTCAGAAATGATGATAGCTTCACAAAACTATCGTTTGTGTAATTCTTAGGCAGTAGGTGGATGAAAAATCTGTCAACTGATCCATTCTCAAATCGTGTTTGTTTAGGCGTTATCTCGCTGTGCAAAAGCCTTTAAATGGAGAAAAATTACATAACTTTGTTGGACGAAATCTAGGTGAATAAAGTATTCAGAAATGATGATAGCTTCATAAAACCATTGTTTGTGTAATCCTAAGGCAGTAGGTAGATGAATACTTTAATGGATAGCCTTTAATGGATAAAAAAGGAAACAACTTTGTTGGACCAAATCTGGGTGAAAGAAGTATACAGAAATGATGATAGCTTCGTAAAACTATCGTTTGTGTAATCCTGAGGCAGTAGGTAGATGAATACTCTGTCAACCGATGCGTTCTCAAATCGTGTCCGTTTTAGGCATTCGCTCACTGTGCAAACGCCTTGAAATTGAGGAAAATTACATAACTTTGTTGGACCAAATCTGGGTGAAAAAAGTCTCCAGAAATGATGATAGCTTCATGAAACCATCGTTTGTGTAATCCTAAGGCATTAGGTAGATGAAAACTCTGTCAACTAATGCATTCTCAAATGTGGTCCGTTTAGGCGTTATCTCGCTGTGCAAAAGCCTTTAAATAGAGAAAAAAGGAAACAACTTTTTTGGACTTTCTTGGACAAAACCTGGGTGAATGAAGTATTCAGAAATGATGATAGCTTCACAAAACTATCGTTTGTGTAATTCTTAGGCAGTAGGTGGATGAAAACTCTGTCAACCGATGCGTTCTCAAATCGTGTCCGTTTTGGCGTTATCTCGCTGTGCAAAAGCCTTTAAATGGAGAAAAAAGGAAACGACTTTGTTGGACCAAATCTGGGTAAAAAAAGTATTTAGACATGATGATAGCTTCATAAAACCATCGTTTGTGTAATCCTGAGGTAGTAGGTAGATGAAAACTCTGTCAACTGGTCCATTCTCAAATCATGTTTGTTTAGGCGTTATCTCGCTGTGCAAAAGCCTTTAAATGGAGAAAAAAGGAAACGACTTTTTTGGACCAAATCTGGGTGAACGAAGTATTCAGAAATGATGATAGCTTCACAAAACTATCGTTTGTGTAATTCTTAGGCAGTAGGTAGATGAAAACTCTGTCAACTAATGCATTCTCAAATGTGGTCCGTTGTAGGCATTCGGTCACTGTGCAAACGCCTTGAAGTTAAGGAAAAAGACCCAACTTTGTGGAACCAAATCTGGGTGAATGAAGTATTCAGACATGATGATCGCTTCATAAAACTGTCGTTTGTGTAATCCTGAGGCAGTAGGTAGATGAAAACTCTGTCAACTGGTCCATTCTTAAATCGTGTTCGTTTTAGGCATTATCTCACTGTGCAAACGCCTTGAAATTGAGGAAAATTCCATAACTTTGTTGGACCAAATCTGGGTGAAAGAAGTATACAGAAATGATGATCGCTTCGCAAAACTGACGTTTGTGTAATCCTGAGGCAGTAAGTAGATGAAAACTCTGTCAACTAATGCATTCTCAATTGTGGTCCGTTTTAGGCATTCGCTCACTGTGCAAACGCCTTGAAATTGAGGAAAAAGACCCAACTTTGTTAAACCAAATCTGGGTGAAAAAAGTATCCAGAAATGATGATAGCTTCACAAAACTATCGTTTGTGTAATCCTGAGGCAGTAGGTAGATGAAAAATCTGTCAACTGATCCATTCTCAAATCGTGTTTGTTTAGGCGTTATCTCGCTGTGCAAAAGTCTTTAAATGGAGAAAAAAGGAAACAACTTTTTTGGACCAAATCTGGATGAATGAAGTATTCAGAAATGATGATAGCTTCACAAAACTATCGTTTGTGTAATTCTTAGGCAGTAGGTAGATGAAAAATCTGTCAACTGATCCATTCTCAAATCGTGTTTGTTTAGGCGTTATCTCGCTGTGCAAAAGTCTTTAAATGGAGAAAAAAGGAAACAACTTTGTTGGACCAAATCAGGGTGAAAAAAGTATTCAGAGATGATGATAGCTTCACAAAACCATCGTTTGTGTAATCCTGAGGCAGTAGGTAGATGAAAACTGTCAACCGATGCGTTCTCAAATCGTGTTCGTTTTAGGCATTATCTCACTGTGCAAACGCCTTGAAGTTGAGGAAAATTACATAACTTTGTTGGACGAAATCTAGGTGAATAAAGTATTCAGAAATGATGATAGCTTCATAAAACCATCGTTTGTGTAATCCGGAGGCAGTAGGTAGATGAAAACTCTGTCAACTAATGCATTCTCAAATGTGGTCCGTTTAGGCGTTATCTCGCTGTGCAAAAGCCTTTAAATGGAGAAAAAAGGAAACAACTTTGTTGGACCAAATCTGGGTGAAAAAAGTATCCAGAAATGGTGATAGCTTCACAAAACCATCGTTTGTGTAATCCTGAGGCAGTAGGTAGATGAAAACTCTGTCAACCGATGCGTTCTTAAATCGTGTCCGTTTTAGGCATTCCGCTCACTGTGCAAACGCCTTGAAATTGAGGAAAATTACATAACTTTGTTGGACCAAATCTGGGTGAATAAAGTATCCAGAAATGATGATAGCTTCGTAAAACTATCGTTTGTGTAATCCTGAGGCAGTAGATAGATGAAAAGTCTGTCAACTGATGCATTCTCAAATCGTGTTCGTTTTAGACATTATCTCACTGTGCAAACGCCTTGAAATTGAGAAAAATTACATAACTTTGTTGGACGAAATCTAGGTGAATAAAGTATTCAGAAATGATGATAGCTTCATAAAACCATCGTTTTTGTAATCCGAAGGCAGTAGGTAGATGAAAACTCTGTCAACTAATGCATTCTCAATTGTGGTCCGTTTTAGGCATTCGATCACTGTGCAAACGCCTTGAAATTGAGGAAAAAGACCCAACTTTGTTAAACCAAATCTGGGTGAATGAAGTATTCAGAAATGATAATAGCTTCACAAAACTATCGTTTGTGTAATTCTTAGGCAGTAGGTAGATGAAAAATCTGTCAACTAATGCATTCTCAAATGTGGTCCGTTTAGGCGTTATCTCGCTGTGCAAAAGCCTTTAAATGGAGAAAAAAGGAAACGACTTTGTTAGGCCAAATCTGGGTGAAAAAAGTATTCAGACATGATGATAGCTTCATAAAACCATCGTTTGTGTAATCCTGAGGCAGTAGGTAGATGAAAAGTCTGTCAACTGATGCATTCTCAAATCGTGTTCGTTTTAGGCATTATCTCAATGTGCAAACGCCTTGAAATTGAGGAAAATTACATAACTTTGTTGGACGAAAATAGGTGAATAAAGTATTCAGAAATGATGATAGCTTCACAAAACTATCGTTTGTGTAATTCTTAGGCAGTAGGTAGATGAATACTCTGTCAACTAATGCATTCTCAAATGTGGTCCGTTTAGGCGTTATCTCGCTGTGCAAAAGCCTTTAAATGGAGAAAAAAGGAAACAACTTTGTTGGACCAAATCTGGGTGAAAGAAGTATACAGAAATGATGATCGCTTCGCAAAACTGACGTTTGTGTAATCCTGAGGCAGTAAGTAGATGAAAACTCTGTCAACTAATGCATTCTCAATTGTGGTCCGTTTTAGGCATTCGCTCACTGTGCAAACGCCTTGAAATTGAGGAAAAAGACCCAACTTTGTTAAACCAAATCTGGGTGAAAAAAGTATCCAGAAATGATGATAGCTTCACAAAACTATCGTTTGTGTAATCCTGAGGCAGTAGGTAGATGAAAACTCTGTCAACTAATGCATTCTCAAATGTGGTCCGTTTAGGCGTTATCTCGCTGTGCAAAAGCCTTTAAATGGAGAAAAAAGGAAACAACTTTTTTGGACCAAATCTGGATGAATGAAGTATTCAGAAATGATGATAGCTTCACAAAACTATCGTTTGTGTAATTCTTAGGCAGTAGGTAGATGAAAAATCTGTCAACTGATCCATTCTCAAATCGTGTTTGTTTAGGCGTTATCTCGCTGTGCAAAAGCCTTTAAATGGAGAAAAAAGGAAACAACTTTTTTGGACTTTGTTGGACCAAATCTGGGTGAAAAAAGTCTCCAGAAATGATGATAGCTTCATAAAACCATCGTTTGTGTAATTCTGAGGCAGTAGGTAGATGAAAACTTTGTCAACCGATGCGTTCTCAAATCGTGTCCGTTTTAGGCATTCGCTCACTGTGCAAACGCCTTGAAATTGAGGGAAATTACATAACTTTGTTGGACCAAATCTGGGTGAAAAAAGTCTCCAGAAATGATGATAGCTTCATAAAACCATCGTTTGTGTAATCCTAAGGCATTAGGTAGATGAAAACTCTGTCAACTAATGCATTCTCAAATGTGGTCCGTTTAGGCGTTATCTCGCTGTGCAAAAGCCTTTAAATAGAGAAAAAAGGAAACAACTTTTTTGGACTTTTTTGGACAAAACCTGGGTGAATGAAGTATTCAGAAATGATGATAGCTTCACAAAACTATCGTTTGTGTAATTCTTAGGCAGTAGGTGGATGAAAACTCTGTCAACCGATGCGTTCTCAAATCGTGTCCGTTTTGGCGTTATCTCGCTGTGCAAAAGCCTTTAAATGGAGAAAAAAGGAAACGACTTTGTTGGACCAAATCTGGGTAAAAAAAAGTATTTAGACATGATGATAGCTTCATAAAACCATCGTTTGTGTAATCCTGAGGTAGTAGGTAGATGAAAAATCTGTCAACTGGTCCATTCTCAAATCGTGTTTGTTTAGGCGTTATCTCGCTGTGCAAAAGCCTTTAAATGGAGAAAAAAGGAAACGACTTTTTTGGACCAAATCTGGATGAATGAAGTATTCAGAAATGATGATAGCTTCACAAAACTATCGTTTGTGTAATTCTTAGGCAGTAGGTAGATGAAAAATCTGTCAACTGGTCCATTCTCAAATCGTGTTTGTTTAGGCGTTATCTCGCTGTGCAAAAGCCTTTAAATGGAGAAAAAAGGAAACGACTTTTTTGGACCAAATCTGGGTGAACGAAGTATTCAGAAATGATGATAGCTTCACAAAACTATCGTTTGTGTAATTCTTAGGCAGTAGGTAGATGAAAACTCTGTCAACTAATGCATTCTCAATTGTGGTCCGTTTTAGGCATTCGCTCACTGTGCAAACGCCTTGAAATTGAGGAAAAAGACCCAACTTTGTTAAACCAAATCTGGGTGAATGAAGTATTCAGAAATGATAATAGCTTCACAAAACTATCGTTTGTGTAATTCTTAGGCAGTAGGTAGATGAAAAATCTGTCAACTAATGCATTCTCAAATGTGGTCCGTTTAGGCGTTATCTCGCTGTGCAAAAGCCTTTAAATGGAGAAAAAAGGAAACGACTTTGTTAGGCCAAATCTGGGTGAAAAAAGTATTCAGACATGATGATAGCTTCATAAAACCATCGTTTGTGTAATCCTGAGGCAGTAGGTAGATGAAAAGTCTGTCAACTGATGCATTCTCAAATCGTGTTCGTTTTAGGCATTATCTCAATGTGCAAACGCCTTGAAATTGAGGAAAATTACATAACTTTGTTGGACGAAAATAGGTGAATAAAGTATTCAGAAATGATGATAGCTTCACAAAACTATCGTTTGTGTAATTCTTAGGCAGTAGGTAGATGAATACTCTGTCAACTAATGCATTCTCAAATGTGGTCCGTTTAGGCGTTATCTCGCTGTGCAAAAGCCTTTAAATGGAGAAAAAAGGAAACAACTTTGTTGGACCAAATCTGGGTGAAAGAAGTATACAGAAATGATGATCGCTTCGCAAAACTGACGTTTGTGTAATCCTGAGGCAGTAAGTAGATGAAAACTCTGTCAACTAATGCATTCTCAATTGTGGTCCGTTTTAGGCATTCGCTCACTGTGCAAACGCCTTGAAATTGAGGAAAAAGACCCAACTTTGTTAAACCAAATCTGGGTGAAAAAAGTATCCAGAAATGATGATAGCTTCACAAAACTATCGTTTGTGTAATCCTGAGGCAGTAGGTAGATGAAAACTCTGTCAACTAATGCATTCTCAAATGTGGTCCGTTTAGGCGTTATCTCGCTGTGCAAAAGCCTTTAAATGGAGAAAAAAGGAAACAACTTTTTTGGACCAAATCTGGATGAATGAAGTATTCAGAAATGATGATAGCTTCACAAAACTATCGTTTGTGTAATTCTTAGGCAGTAGGTAGATGAAAAATCTGTCAACTGATCCATTCTCAAATCGTGTTTGTTTAGGCGTTATCTCGCTGTGCAAAAGCCTTTAAATGGAGAAAAAAGGAAACAACTTTTTTGGACTTTGTTGGACCAAATCTGGGTGAAAAAAGTCTCCAGAAATGATGATAGCTTCATAAAACCATCGTTTGTGTAATTCTGAGGCAGTAGGTAGATGAAAACTTTGTCAACCGATGCGTTCTCAAATCGTGTCCGTTTTAGGCATTCGCTCACTGTGCAAACGCCTTGAAATTGAGGGAAATTACATAACTTTGTTGGACCAAATCTGGGTGAAAAAAGTCTCCAGAAATGATGATAGCTTCATAAAACCATCGTTTGTGTAATCCTAAGGCATTAGGTAGATGAAAACTCTGTCAACTAATGCATTCTCAAATGTGGTCCGTTTAGGCGTTATCTCGCTGTGCAAAAGCCTTTAAATAGAGAAAAAAGGAAACAACTTTTTTGGACTTTTTTGGACAAAACCTGGGTGAATGAAGTATTCAGAAATGATGATAGCTTCACAAAACTATCGTTTGTGTAATTCTTAGGCAGTAGGTGGATGAAAACTCTGTCAACCGATGCGTTCTCAAATCGTGTCCGTTTTGGCGTTATCTCGCTGTGCAAAAGCCTTTAAATGGAGAAAAAAGGAAACGACTTTGTTGGACCAAATCTGGGTAAAAAAAAGTATTTAGACATGATGATAGCTTCATAAAACCATCGTTTGTGTAATCCTGAGGTAGTAGGTAGATGAAAAATCTGTCAACTGGTCCATTCTCAAATCGTGTTTGTTTAGGCGTTATCTCGCTGTGCAAAAGCCTTTAAATGGAGAAAAAAGGAAACGACTTTTTTGGACCAAATCTGGATGAATGAAGTATTCAGAAATGATGATAGCTTCACAAAACTATCGTTTGTGTAATTCTTAGGCAGTAGGTAGATGAAAAATCTGTCAACTGGTCCATTCTCAAATCGTGTTTGTTTAGGCGTTATCTCGCTGTGCAAAAGCCTTTAAATGGAGAAAAAAGGAAACGACTTTTTTGGACCAAATCTGGGTGAACGAAGTATTCAGAAATGATGATAGCTTCACAAAACTATCGTTTGTGTAATTCTTAGGCAGTAGGTAGATGAAAACTCTGTCAACTAATGCATTCTCAATTGTGGTCCGTTTTAGGCATTCGCTCACTGTGCAAACGCCTTGAAATTGAGGAAAAAGACCCAACTTTGTTAAACCAAATCTGGGTGAATGAAGTATTCAGAAATGATAATAGCTTCACAAAACTATCGTTTGTGTAATTCTTAGGCAGTAGGTAGATGAAAAATCTGTCAACTAATGCATTCTCAAATGTGGTCCGTTTAGGCGTTATCTCGCTGTGCAAAAGCCTTTAAATGGAGAAAAAAGGAAACGACTTTGTTAGGCCAAATCTGGGTGAAAAAAGTATTCAGACATGATGATAGCTTCATAAAACCATCGTTTGTGTAATCCTGAGGCAGTAGGTAGATGAAAAGTCTGTCAACTGATGCATTCTCAAATCGTGTTCGTTTTAGGCATTATCTCAATGTGCAAACGCCTTGAAATTGAGGAAAATTACATAACTTTGTTGGACGAAAATAGGTGAATAAAGTATTCAGAAATGATGATAGCTTCACAAAACTATCGTTTGTGTAATTCTTAGGCAGTAGGTAGATGAAAAATCTGTCAACTGGTCCATTCTCAAATCGTGTTTGTTTAGGCGTTATCTCGCTGTGCAAAAGCCTTTAAATGGAGAAAAAAGGAAACGACTTTTTTGGACCAAATCTGGGTGAACGAAGTATTCAGAAATGATGATAGCTTCACAAAACTATCGTTTGTGTAATTCTTAGGCAGTAGGTAGATGAAAACTCTGTCAACTAATGCATTCTCAAATGTGGTCCGTTGTAGGCATTCGGTCACTGTGCAAACGCCTTGAAGTTAAGGAAAAAGACCCAACTTTGTGGAACCAAATCTGGGTGAATGAAGTATTCAGAAATGATAATAGCTTCACAAAACTATCGTTTGTGTAATTCTTAGGCAGTAGGTAGATGAAAAATCTGTCAACTAATGCATTCTCAAATGTGGTCCGTTTAGGCGTTATCTCGCTGTGCAAAAGCCTTTAAATGGAGAAAAAAGGAAACGACTTTGTTAGGCCAAATCTGGGTGAAAAAAGTATTCAGACATGATGATAGCTTCATAAAACCATCGTTTGTGTAATCCTGAGGCAGTAGGTAGATGAAAAGTCTGTCAACTGATGCATTCTCAAATCGTGTTCGTTTTAGGCATTATCTCAATGTGCAAACGCCTTGAAATTGAGGAAAATTACATAACTTTGTTGGACGAAAATAGGTGAATAAAGTATTCAGAAATGATGATAGCTTCACAAAACTATCGTTTGTGTAATTCTTAGGCAGTAGGTAGATGAATACTCTGTCAACTAATGCATTCTCAAATGTGGTCCGTTTAGGCGTTATCTCGCTGTGCAAAAGCCTTTAAATGGAGAAAAAAGGAAACAACTTTGTTGGACCAAATCTGGGTGAAAGAAGTATACAGAAATGATGATCGCTTCGCAAAACTGACGTTTGTGTAATCCTGAGGCAGTAAGTAGATGAAAACTCTGTCAACTAATGCATTCTCAATTGTGGTCCGTTTTAGGCATTCGCTCACTGTGCAAACGCCTTGAAATTGAGGAAAAAGACCCAACTTTGTTAAACCAAATCTGGGTGAAAAAAGTATCCAGAAATGATGATAGCTTCACAAAACTATCGTTTGTGTAATCCTGAGGCAGTAGGTAGATGAAAACTCTGTCAACTAATGCATTCTCAAATGTGGTCCGTTTAGGCGTTATCTCGCTGTGCAAAAGCCTTTAAATGGAGAAAAAAGGAAACAACTTTTTTGGACCAAATCTGGATGAATGAAGTATTCAGAAATGATGATAGCTTCACAAAACTATCGTTTGTGTAATTCTTAGGCAGTAGGTAGATGAAAAATCTGTCAACTGATCCATTCTCAAATCGTGTTTGTTTAGGCGTTATCTCGCTGTGCAAAAGCCTTTAAATGGAGAAAAAAGGAAACAACTTTTTTGGACTTTGTTGGACCAAATCTGGGTGAAAAAAGTCTCCAGAAATGATGATAGCTTCATAAAACCATCGTTTGTGTAATTCTGAGGCAGTAGGTAGATGAAAACTTTGTCAACCGATGCGTTCTCAAATCGTGTCCGTTTTAGGCATTCGCTCACTGTGCAAACGCCTTGAAATTGAGGGAAATTACATAACTTTGTTGGACCAAATCTGGGTGAAAAAAGTCTCCAGAAATGATGATAGCTTCATAAAACCATCGTTTGTGTAATCCTAAGGCATTAGGTAGATGAAAACTCTGTCAACTAATGCATTCTCAAATGTGGTCCGTTTAGGCGTTATCTCGCTGTGCAAAAGCCTTTAAATAGAGAAAAAAGGAAACAACTTTTTTGGACTTTTTTGGACAAAACCTGGGTGAATGAAGTATTCAGAAATGATGATAGCTTCACAAAACTATCGTTTGTGTAATTCTTAGGCAGTAGGTGGATGAAAACTCTGTCAACCGATGCGTTCTCAAATCGTGTCCGTTTTGGCGTTATCTCGCTGTGCAAAAGCCTTTAAATGGAGAAAAAAGGAAACGACTTTGTTGGACCAAATCTGGGTAAAAAAAAGTATTTAGACATGATGATAGCTTCATAAAACCATCGTTTGTGTAATCCTGAGGTAGTAGGTAGATGAAAAATCTGTCAACTGGTCCATTCTCAAATCGTGTTTGTTTAGGCGTTATCTCGCTGTGCAAAAGCCTTTAAATGGAGAAAAAAGGAAACGACTTTTTTGGACCAAATCTGGATGAATGAAGTATTCAGAAATGATGATAGCTTCACAAAACTATCGTTTGTGTAATTCTTAGGCAGTAGGTAGATGAAAAATCTGTCAACTGGTCCATTCTCAAATCGTGTTTGTTTAGGCGTTATCTCGCTGTGCAAAAGCCTTTAAATGGAGAAAAAAGGAAACGACTTTTTTGGACCAAATCTGGGTGAACGAAGTATTCAGAAATGATGATAGCTTCACAAAACTATCGTTTGTGTAATTCTTAGGCAGTAGGTAGATGAAAACTCTGTCAACTAATGCATTCTCAATTGTGGTCCGTTTTAGGCATTCGCTCACTGTGCAAACGCCTTGAAATTGAGGAAAAAGACCCAACTTTGTTAAACCAAATCTGGGTGAATGAAGTATTCAGAAATGATAATAGCTTCACAAAACTATCGTTTGTGTAATTCTTAGGCAGTAGGTAGATGAAAAATCTGTCAACTAATGCATTCTCAAATGTGGTCCGTTTAGGCGTTATCTCGCTGTGCAAAAGCCTTTAAATGGAGAAAAAAGGAAACGACTTTGTTAGGCCAAATCTGGGTGAAAAAAGTATTCAGACATGATGATAGCTTCATAAAACCATCGTTTGTGTAATCCTGAGGCAGTAGGTAGATGAAAAGTCTGTCAACTGATGCATTCTCAAATCGTGTTCGTTTTAGGCATTATCTCAATGTGCAAACGCCTTGAAATTGAGGAAAATTACATAACTTTGTTGGACGAAAATAGGTGAATAAAGTATTCAGAAATGATGATAGCTTCACAAAACTATCGTTTGTGTAATTCTTAGGCAGTAGGTAGATGAAAAATCTGTCAACTGGTCCATTCTCAAATCGTGTTTGTTTAGGCGTTATCTCGCTGTGCAAAAGCCTTTAAATGGAGAAAAAAGGAAACGACTTTTTTGGACCAAATCTGGGTGAACGAAGTATTCAGAAATGATGATAGCTTCACAAAACTATCGTTTGTGTAATTCTTAGGCAGTAGGTAGATGAAAACTCTGTCAACTAATGCATTCTCAAATGTGGTCCGTTGTAGGCATTCGGTCACTGTGCAAACGCCTTGAAGTTAAGGAAAAAGACCCAACTTTGTGGAACCAAATCTGGGTGAATGAAGTATTCAGAAATGATAATAGCTTCACAAAACTATCGTTTGTGTAATTCTTAGGCAGTAGGTAGATGAAAAATCTGTCAACTAATGCATTCTCAAATGTGGTCCGTTTAGGCGTTATCTCGCTGTGCAAAAGCCTTTAAATGGAGAAAAAAGGAAACGACTTTGTTAGGCCAAATCTGGGTGAAAAAAGTATTCAGACATGATGATAGCTTCATAAAACCATCGTTTGTGTAATCCTGAGGCAGTAGGTAGATGAAAAGTCTGTCAACTGATGCATTCTCAAATCGTGTTCGTTTTAGGCATTATCTCAATGTGCAAACGCCTTGAAATTGAGGAAAATTACATAACTTTGTTGGACGAAAATAGGTGAATAAAGTATTCAGAAATGATGATAGCTTCACAAAACTATCGTTTGTGTAATTCTTAGGCAGTAGGTAGATGAATACTCTGTCAACTAATGCATTCTCAAATGTGGTCCGTTTAGGCGTTATCTCGCTGTGCAAAAGCCTTTAAATGGAGAAAAAAGGAAACAACTTTGTTGGACCAAATCTGGGTGAAAGAAGTATACAGAAATGATGATCGCTTCGCAAAACTGACGTTTGTGTAATCCTGAGGCAGTAAGTAGATGAAAACTCTGTCAACTAATGCATTCTCAATTGTGGTCCGTTTTAGGCATTCGCTCACTGTGCAAACGCCTTGAAATTGAGGAAAAAGACCCAACTTTGTTAAACCAAATCTGGGTGAAAAAAGTATCCAGAAATGATGATAGCTTCACAAAACTATCGTTTGTGTAATCCTGAGGCAGTAGGTAGATGAAAACTCTGTCAACTAATGCATTCTCAAATGTGGTCCGTTTAGGCGTTATCTCGCTGTGCAAAAGCCTTTAAATGGAGAAAAAAGGAAACAACTTTTTTGGACCAAATCTGGATGAATGAAGTATTCAGAAATGATGATAGCTTCACAAAACTATCGTTTGTGTAATTCTTAGGCAGTAGGTAGATGAAAAATCTGTCAACTGATCCATTCTCAAATCGTGTTTGTTTAGGCGTTATCTCGCTGTGCAAAAGCCTTTAAATGGAGAAAAAAGGAAACAACTTTTTTGGACTTTGTTGGACCAAATCTGGGTGAAAAAAGTCTCCAGAAATGATGATAGCTTCATAAAACCATCGTTTGTGTAATTCTGAGGCAGTAGGTAGATGAAAACTTTGTCAACCGATGCGTTCTCAAATCGTGTCCGTTTTAGGCATTCGCTCACTGTGCAAACGCCTTGAAATTGAGGGAAATTACATAACTTTGTTGGACCAAATCTGGGTGAAAAAAGTCTCCAGAAATGATGATAGCTTCATAAAACCATCGTTTGTGTAATTCTGAGGCAGTAGGTAGATGAAAACTTTGTCAACCGATGCGTTCTCAAATCGTGTCCGTTTTAGGCATTCGCCCACTGTGCAAACGCCTTGAAATTGAGGGAAATTACATAACTTTGTTGGACCAAATCTGGGTGAAAAAAGTCTCCAGAAATGATGATAGCTTCATAAAACCATCGTTTGTGTAATCCTGAGGCAGTAGGTAGATGAAAAGTCTGTCAACTGATGCATTCTCAAATCGTGTTCGTTTTAGGCATTATCTCAATGTGCAAACGCCTTGAAATTGAGGAAAATTACATAACTTTGTTGGACGAAAATAGGTGAATAAAGTATTCAGAAATGATGATAGCTTCACAAAACTATCGTTTGTGTAATTCTTAGGCAGTAGGTAGATGAATACTCTGTCAACTAATGCATTCTCAAATGTGGTCCGTTTAGGCGTTATCTCGCTGTGCAAAAGCCTTTAAATGGAGAAAAAAGGAAACGACTTTGTTAGGCCAAATCTGGGTGAAAAAAGTATTCAGACATGATGATAGCTTCATAAAACCATCGTTTGTGTAATCCTGAGGCAGTAGGTAGATGAAAAGTCTGTCAACTGATGCATTCTCAAATCGTGTTCGTTTTAGGCATTATCTCAATGTGCAAACGCCTTGAAATTGAGGAAAATTACATAACTTTGTTGGACGAAAATAGGTGAATAAAGTATTCAGAAATGATGATAGCTTCACAAAACTATCGTTTGTGTAATTCTTAGGCAGTAGGTAGATGAATACTCTGTCAACTAATGCATTCTCAAATGTGGTCCGTTTAGGCGTTATCTCGCTGTGCAAAAGCCTTTAAATGGAGAAAAAAGGAAACAACTTTGTTGGACCAAATCTGGGTGAAAGAAGTATACAGAAATGATGATCGCTTCGCAAAACTGACGTTTGTGTAATCCTGAGGCAGTAAGTAGATGAAAACTCTGTCAACTAATGCATTCTCAATTGTGGTCCGTTTTAGGCATTCGCTCACTGTGCAAACGCCTTGAAATTGAGGAAAAAGACCCAACTTTGTTAAACCAAATCTGGGTGAAAAAAGTATCCAGAAATGATGATAGCTTCACAAAACTATCGTTTGTGTAATCCTGAGGCAGTAGGTAGATGAAAACTCTGTCAACTAATGCATTCTCAAATGTGGTCCGTTTAGGCGTTATCTCGCTGTGCAAAAGCCTTTAAATGGAGAAAAAAGGAAACAACTTTTTTGGACCAAATCTGGATGAATGAAGTATTCAGAAATGATGATAGCTTCACAAAACTATCGTTTGTGTAATTCTTAGGCAGTAGGTAGATGAAAAATCTGTCAACTGATCCATTCTCAAATCGTGTTTGTTTAGGCGTTATCTCGCTGTGCAAAAGCCTTTAAATGGAGAAAAAAGGAAACAACTTTTTTGGACTTTGTTGGACCAAATCTGGGTGAAAAAAGTCTCCAGAAATGATGATAGCTTCATAAAACCATCGTTTGTGTAATTCTGAGGCAGTAGGTAGATGAAAACTTTGTCAACCGATGCGTTCTCAAATCGTGTCCGTTTTAGGCATTCGCTCACTGTGCAAACGCCTTGAAATTGAGGGAAATTACATAACTTTGTTGGACCAAATCTGGGTGAAAAAAGTCTCCAGAAATGATGATAGCTTCATAAAACCATCGTTTGTGTAATCCTAAGGCATTAGGTAGATGAAAACTCTGTCAACTAATGCATTCTCAAATGTGGTCCGTTTAGGCGTTATCTCGCTGTGCAAAAGCCTTTAAATAGAGAAAAAAGGAAACAACTTTTTTGGACTTTTTTGGACAAAACCTGGGTGAATGAAGTATTCAGAAATGATGATAGCTTCACAAAACTATCGTTTGTGTAATTCTTAGGCAGTAGGTGGATGAAAACTCTGTCAACCGATGCGTTCTCAAATCGTGTCCGTTTTGGCGTTATCTCGCTGTGCAAAAGCCTTTAAATGGAGAAAAAAGGAAACGACTTTGTTGGACCAAATCTGGGTAAAAAAAAGTATTTAGACATGATGATAGCTTCATAAAACCATCGTTTGTGTAATCCTGAGGTAGTAGGTAGATGAAAAATCTGTCAACTGGTCCATTCTCAAATCGTGTTTGTTTAGGCGTTATCTCGCTGTGCAAAAGCCTTTAAATGGAGAAAAAAGGAAACGACTTTTTTGGACCAAATCTGGATGAATGAAGTATTCAGAAATGATGATAGCTTCACAAAACTATCGTTTGTGTAATTCTTAGGCAGTAGGTAGATGAAAAATCTGTCAACTGGTCCATTCTCAAATCGTGTTTGTTTAGGCGTTATCTCGCTGTGCAAAAGCCTTTAAATGGAGAAAAAAGGAAACGACTTTTTTGGACCAAATCTGGGTGAACGAAGTATTCAGAAATGATGATAGCTTCACAAAACTATCGTTTGTGTAATTCTTAGGCAGTAGGTAGATGAAAACTCTGTCAACTAATGCATTCTCAATTGTGGTCCGTTTTAGGCATTCGCTCACTGTGCAAACGCCTTGAAATTGAGGAAAAAGACCCAACTTTGTTAAACCAAATCTGGGTGAATGAAGTATTCAGAAATGATAATAGCTTCACAAAACTATCGTTTGTGTAATTCTTAGGCAGTAGGTAGATGAAAAATCTGTCAACTAATGCATTCTCAAATGTGGTCCGTTTAGGCGTTATCTCGCTGTGCAAAAGCCTTTAAATGGAGAAAAAAGGAAACGACTTTGTTAGGCCAAATCTGGGTGAAAAAAGTATTCAGACATGATGATAGCTTCATAAAACCATCGTTTGTGTAATCCTGAGGCAGTAGGTAGATGAAAAGTCTGTCAACTGATGCATTCTCAAATCGTGTTCGTTTTAGGCATTATCTCAATGTGCAAACGCCTTGAAATTGAGGAAAATTACATAACTTTGTTGGACGAAAATAGGTGAATAAAGTATTCAGAAATGATGATAGCTTCACAAAACTATCGTTTGTGTAATTCTTAGGCAGTAGGTAGATGAAAAATCTGTCAACTGGTCCATTCTCAAATCGTGTTTGTTTAGGCGTTATCTCGCTGTGCAAAAGCCTTTAAATGGAGAAAAAAGGAAACGACTTTTTTGGACCAAATCTGGGTGAACGAAGTATTCAGAAATGATGATAGCTTCACAAAACTATCGTTTGTGTAATTCTTAGGCAGTAGGTAGATGAAAACTCTGTCAACTAATGCATTCTCAAATGTGGTCCGTTGTAGGCATTCGGTCACTGTGCAAACGCCTTGAAGTTAAGGAAAAAGACCCAACTTTGTGGAACCAAATCTGGGTGAATGAAGTATTCAGAAATGATAATAGCTTCACAAAACTATCGTTTGTGTAATTCTTAGGCAGTAGGTAGATGAAAAATCTGTCAACTAATGCATTCTCAAATGTGGTCCGTTTAGGCGTTATCTCGCTGTGCAAAAGCCTTTAAATGGAGAAAAAAGGAAACGACTTTGTTAGGCCAAATCTGGGTGAAAAAAGTATTCAGACATGATGATAGCTTCATAAAACCATCGTTTGTGTAATCCTGAGGCAGTAGGTAGATGAAAAGTCTGTCAACTGATGCATTCTCAAATCGTGTTCGTTTTAGGCATTATCTCAATGTGCAAACGCCTTGAAATTGAGGAAAATTACATAACTTTGTTGGACGAAAATAGGTGAATAAAGTATTCAGAAATGATGATAGCTTCACAAAACTATCGTTTGTGTAATTCTTAGGCAGTAGGTAGATGAATACTCTGTCAACTAATGCATTCTCAAATGTGGTCCGTTTAGGCGTTATCTCGCTGTGCAAAAGCCTTTAAATGGAGAAAAAAGGAAACAACTTTGTTGGACCAAATCTGGGTGAAAGAAGTATACAGAAATGATGATCGCTTCGCAAAACTGACGTTTGTGTAATCCTGAGGCAGTAAGTAGATGAAAACTCTGTCAACTAATGCATTCTCAATTGTGGTCCGTTTTAGGCATTCGCTCACTGTGCAAACGCCTTGAAATTGAGGAAAAAGACCCAACTTTGTTAAACCAAATCTGGGTGAAAAAAGTATCCAGAAATGATGATAGCTTCACAAAACTATCGTTTGTGTAATCCTGAGGCAGTAGGTAGATGAAAACTCTGTCAACTAATGCATTCTCAAATGTGGTCCGTTTAGGCGTTATCTCGCTGTGCAAAAGCCTTTAAATGGAGAAAAAAGGAAACAACTTTTTTGGACCAAATCTGGATGAATGAAGTATTCAGAAATGATGATAGCTTCACAAAACTATCGTTTGTGTAATTCTTAGGCAGTAGGTAGATGAAAAATCTGTCAACTGATCCATTCTCAAATCGTGTTTGTTTAGGCGTTATCTCGCTGTGCAAAAGCCTTTAAATGGAGAAAAAAGGAAACAACTTTTTTGGACTTTGTTGGACCAAATCTGGGTGAAAAAAGTCTCCAGAAATGATGATAGCTTCATAAAACCATCGTTTGTGTAATTCTGAGGCAGTAGGTAGATGAAAACTTTGTCAACCGATGCGTTCTCAAATCGTGTCCGTTTTAGGCATTCGCTCACTGTGCAAACGCCTTGAAATTGAGGGAAATTACATAACTTTGTTGGACCAAATCTGGGTGAAAAAAGTCTCCAGAAATGATGATAGCTTCATAAAACCATCGTTTGTGTAATTCTGAGGCAGTAGGTAGATGAAAACTTTGTCAACCGATGCGTTCTCAAATCGTGTCCGTTTTAGGCATTCGCCCACTGTGCAAACGCCTTGAAATTGAGGGAAATTACATAACTTTGTTGGACCAAATCTGGGTGAAAAAAGTCTCCAGAAATGATGATAGCTTCATAAAACCATCGTTTGTGTAATCCTGAGGCAGTAGGTAGATGAAAAGTCTGTCAACTGATGCATTCTCAAATCGTGTTCGTTTTAGGCATTATCTCAATGTGCAAACGCCTTGAAATTGAGGAAAATTACATAACTTTGTTGGACGAAAATAGGTGAATAAAGTATTCAGAAATGATGATAGCTTCACAAAACTATCGTTTGTGTAATTCTTAGGCAGTAGGTGGATGAAAACTCTGTCAACTAATGCATTCTCAAATGTGGTCCGTTTAGGCGTTATCTCGCTGTGCAAAAGCCTTTAAATGGAGAAAAAAGGAAACAACTTTGTTGGACCAAATCTGGGTGAAAGAAGTATACAGAAATGATGATCGCTTCGCAAAACTGACGTTTGTGTAATCCTGAGGCAGTAAGTAGATGAAAACTCTGTCAACTAATGCATTCTCAATTGTGGTCCGTTTTAGGCATTCGCTCACTGTGCAAACGCCTTGAAATTGAGGAAAAAGACCCAACTTTGTTAAACCAAATCTGGGTGAAAAAAGTATCCAGAAATGATGATAGCTTCACAAAACTATCGTTTGTGTAATCCTGAGGCAGTAGGTAGATGAAAACTCTGTCAACTAATGCATTCTCAAATGTGGTCCGTTTAGGCGTTATCTCGCTGTGCAAAAGCCTTTAAATGGAGAAAAAAGGAAACAACTTTTTTGGACCAAATCTGGATGAATGAAGTATTCAGAAATGATGATAGCTTCACAAAACTATCGTTTGTGTAATTCTTAGGCAGTAGGTAGATGAAAAATCTGTCAACTGATCCATTCTCAAATCGTGTTTGTTTAGGCGTTATCTCGCTGTGCAAAAGCCTTTAAATGGAGAAAAAAGGAAACAACTTTTTTGGACTTTGTTGGACCAAATCTGGGTGAAAAAAGTCTCCAGAAATGATGATAGCTTCATAAAACCATCGTTTGTGTAATTCTGAGGCAGTAGGTAGATGAAAACTTTGTCAACCGATGCGTTCTCAAATCGTGTCCGTTTTAGGCATTCGCTCACTGTGCAAACGCCTTGAAATTGAGGGAAATTACATAACTTTGTTGGACCAAATCTGGGTGAAAAAAGTCTCCAGAAATGATGATAGCTTCATAAAACCATCGTTTGTGTAATCCTAAGGCATTAGGTAGATGAAAACTCTGTCAACTAATGCATTCTCAAATGTGGTCCGTTTAGGCGTTATCTCGCTGTGCAAAAGCCTTTAAATAAAGAAAAAAGGAAACAACTTTTTTGGACTTTTTTGGACAAAACCTGGGTGAATGAAGTATTCAGAAATGATGATAGCTTCACAAAACTATCGTTTGTGTAATTCTTAGGCAGTAGGTGGATGAAAACTCTGTCAACCGATGCGTTCTCAAATCGTGTCCGTTTTGGCGTTATCTCGCTGTGCAAAAGCCTTTAAATGGAGAAAAAAGGAAACGACTTTGTTGGACCAAATCTGGGTAAAAAAAAGTATTTAGACATGATGATAGCTTCATAAAACCATCGTTTGTGTAATCCTGAGGTAGTAGGTAGATGAAAAATCTGTCAACTGGTCCATTCTCAAATCGTGTTTGTTTAGGCGTTATCTCGCTGTGCAAAAGCCTTTAAATGGAGAAAAAAGGAAACGACTTTTTTGGACCAAATCTGGATGAATGAAGTATTCAGAAATGATGATAGCTTCACAAAACTATCGTTTGTGTAATTCTTAGGCAGTAGGTAGATGAAAAATCTGTCAACTGGTCCATTCTCAAATCGTGTTTGTTTAGGCGTTATCTCGCTGTGCAAAAGCCTTTAAATGGAGAAAAAAGGAAACGACTTTTTTGGACCAAATCTGGGTGAACGAAGTATTCAGAAATGATGATAGCTTCACAAAACTATCGTTTGTGTAATTCTTAGGCAGTAGGTAGATGAAAACTCTGTCAACTAATGCATTCTCAATTGTGGTCCGTTTTAGGCATTCGCTCACTGTGCAAACGCCTTGAAATTGAGGAAAAAGACCCAACTTTGTTAAACCAAATCTGGGTGAATGAAGTATTCAGAAATGATAATAGCTTCACAAAACTATCGTTTGTGTAATTCTTAGGCAGTAGGTAGATGAAAAATCTGTCAACTAATGCATTCTCAAATGTGGTCCGTTTAGGCGTTATCTCGCTGTGCAAAAGCCTTTAAATGGAGAAAAAAGGAAACGACTTTGTTAGGCCAAATCTGGGTGAAAAAAGTATTCAGACATGATGATAGCTTCATAAAACCATCGTTTGTGTAATCCTGAGGCAGTAGGTAGATGAAAAGTCTGTCAACTGATGCATTCTCAAATCGTGTTCGTTTTAGGCATTATCTCAATGTGCAAACGCCTTGAAATTGAGGAAAATTACATAACTTTGTTGGACGAAAATAGGTGAATAAAGTATTCAGAAATGATGATAGCTTCACAAAACTATCGTTTGTGTAATTCTTAGGCAGTAGGTAGATGAAAAATCTGTCAACTGGTCCATTCTCAAATCGTGTTTGTTTAGGCGTTATCTCGCTGTGCAAAAGCCTTTAAATGGAGAAAAAAGGAAACGACTTTTTTGGACCAAATCTGGGTGAACGAAGTATTCAGAAATGATGATAGCTTCACAAAACTATCGTTTGTGTAATTCTTAGGCAGTAGGTAGATGAAAACTCTGTCAACTAATGCATTCTCAAATGTGGTCCGTTGTAGGCATTCGGTCACTGTGCAAACGCCTTGAAGTTAAGGAAAAAGACCCAACTTTGTGGAACCAAATCTGGGTGAATGAAGTATTCAGAAATGATAATAGCTTCACAAAACTATCGTTTGTGTAATTCTTAGGCAGTAGGTAGATGAAAAATCTGTCAACTAATGCATTCTCAAATGTGGTCCGTTTAGGCGTTATCTCGCTGTGCAAAAGCCTTTAAATGGAGAAAAAAGGAAACAACTTTGTTGGACCAAATCAGGGTGAAAAAAGTATTCAGACATGATGATAGCTTCATAAAACCATCGTTTGTGTAATCCTGAGGCAGTAGGTAGATGAAAAGTCTGTCAACTGATGCATTCTCAAATCGTGTTCGTTTTAGGCATTATCTCAATGTGCAAACGCCTTGAAATTGAGGAAAATTACATAACTTTGTTGGACGAAAATAGGTGAATAAAGTATTCAGAAATGATGATAGCTTCACAAAACTATCGTTTGTGTAATTCTTAGGCAGTAGGTAGATGAATACTCTGTCAACTAATGCATTCTCAAATGTGGTCCGTTTAGGCGTTATCTCGCTGTGCAAAAGCCTTTAAATGGAGAAAAAAGGAAACAACTTTGTTGGACCAAATCTGGGTGAAAGAAGTATACAGAAATGATGATCGCTTCGCAAAACTGACGTTTGTGTAATCCTGAGGCAGTAAGTAGATGAAAACTCTGTCAACTAATGCATTCTCAATTGTGGTCCGTTTTAGGCATTCGCTCACTGTGCAAACGCCTTGAAATTGAGGAAAAAGACCCAACTTTGTTAAACCAAATCTGGGTGAAAAAAGTATCCAGAAATGATGATAGCTTCACAAAACTATCGTTTGTGTAATCCTGAGGCAGTAGGTAGATGAAAACTCTGTCAACTAATGCATTCTCAAATGTGGTCCGTTTAGGCGTTATCTCGCTGTGCAAAAGCCTTTAAATGGAGAAAAAAGGAAACAACTTTTTTGGACCAAATCTGGATGAATGAAGTATTCAGAAATGATGATAGCTTCACAAAACTATCGTTTGTGTAATTCTTAGGCAGTAGGTAGATGAAAAATCTGTCAACTGATCCATTCTCAAATCGTGTTTGTTTAGGCGTTATCTCGCTGTGCAAAAGCCTTTAAATGGAGAAAAAAGGAAACAACTTTTTTGGACTTTGTTGGACCAAATCTGGGTGAAAAAAGTCTCCAGAAATGATGATAGCTTCATAAAACCATCGTTTGTGTAATTCTGAGGCAGTAGGTAGATGAAAACTTTGTCAACCGATGCGTTCTCAAATCGTGTCCGTTTTAGGCATTCGCTCACTGTGCAAACGCCTTGAAATTGAGGGAAATTACATAACTTTGTTGGACCAAATCTGGGTGAAAAAAGTCTCCAGAAATGATGATAGCTTCATAAAACCATCGTTTGTGTAATTCTGAGGCAGTAGGTAGATGAAAACTTTGTCAACCGATGCGTTCTCAAATCGTGTCCGTTTTAGGCATTCGCCCACTGTGCAAACGCCTTGAAATTGAGGGAAATTACATAACTTTGTTGGACCAAATCTGGGTGAAAAAAGTCTCCAGAAATGATGATAGCTTCATAAAACCATCGTTTGTGTAATCCTAAGGCATTAGGTAGATGAAAACTCTGTCAACTAATGCATTCTCAAATGTGGTCCGTTTAGGCGTTATCTCGCTGTGCAAAAGCCTTTAAATAGAGAAAAAAGGAAACAACTTTTTTGGACTTTTTTGGACAAAACCTGGGTGAATGAAGTATTCAGAAATGATGATAGCTTCACAAAACTATCGTTTGTGTAATTCTTAGGCAGTAGGTGGATGAAAACTCTGTCAACTGGTCCATTCTCAAATCGTGTTTGTTTAGGCGTTATCTCGCTGTGCAAAAGCCTTTAAATGGAGAAAAAAGGAAACGACTTTTTTGGACCAAATCTGGATGAATGAAGTATTCAGAAATGATGATAGCTTCACAAAACTATCGTTTGTGTAATTCTTAGGCAGTAGGTAGATGAAAAATCTGTCAACTGGTCCATTCTCAAATCATGTTTGTTTAGGCGTTATCTCGCTGTGCAAAAGCCTTTAAATGGAGAAAAAAGGAAACGACTTTTTTGGACCAAATCTGGGTGAACGAAGTATTCAGAAATGATGATAGCTTCACAAAACTATCGTTTGTGTAATTCTTAGGCAGTAGGTAGATGAAAACTCTGTCAACTAATGCATTCTCAAATGTGGTCCGTTGTAGGCATTCGGTCACTGTGCAAACGCCTTGAAGTTAAGGAAAAAGACCCAACTTTGTGGAACCAAATCTGGGTGAATGAAGTATTCAGACATGATGATCGCTTCATAAAACTGTCGTTTGTGTAATCCTGAGGCAGTAGGTAGATGAAAACTCTGTCAACTGGTCCATTCTTAAATCGTGTTCGTTTTAGGCATTATCTCACTGTGCAAACGCCTTGAAATTGAGGAAAATAACATAACTTTGTTGGACCAAATCTGGGTGAAAGAAGTATACAGAAATGATGATCGCTTCGCAAAACTAACGTTTGTGTAATCCTGAGGCAGTAAGTAGATGAAAACTCTGTCAACTAATGCATTCTCAATTGTGGTCCGTTTTAGGCATTCGCTCACTGTGCAAACGCCTTGAAATTGAGGAAAAAGACCCAACTTTGTTAAACCAAATCTGGGTGAAAAAAGTATCCAGAAATGATGATAGCTTCGCAAAACTGACGTTTGTGTAATCCTGAGGCAGTAAGTAGATGAAAACTCTGTCAACTAATGCATTCTCAATTGTGGTCCGTTTAAGGCATTCGCTCACTGTGCAAACGCCTTGAAATTGAGGAAAAAGACCCAACTTTGTTAAACCAAATCTGGGTGAAAAAAGTATCCAGAAATGATGATAGCTTCACAAAACTATCGTTTGTGTAATCCTGAGGCAGTAGGTAGATGAAAACTCTGTCAACTAATGCATTCTCAAATGTGGTCCGTTTAGGCGTTATCTCGCTGTGCAAAAGCCTTTAAATGGAGAAAAAAGGAAACAACTTTTTTGGACCAAATCTGGATGAATGAAGTATTCAGAAATGATGATAGCTTCACAAAACTATCGTTTGTGTAATTCTTAGGCAGTAGGTAGATGAAAAATCTGTCAACTGATCCATTCTCAAATCGTGTTTGTTTAGGCGTTATCTCGCTGTGCAAAAGCCTTTAAATGGAGAAAAAAGGAAACAACTTTTTTGGACTTTGTTGGACCAAATCTGGGTGAAAAAAGTCTCCAGAAATGATGATAGCTTCATAAAACCATCGTTTGTGTAATTCTGAGGCAGTAGGTAGATGAAAACTTTGTCAACCGATGCGTTCTCAAATCGTGTCCGTTTTAGGCATTCGCTCACTGTGCAAACGCCTTGAAATTGAGGAAAATTACATAACTTTGTTGGACCAAATCTGGGTGAATAAAGTATTCAGAAATGATGATAGCTTCATAAAACCATTGTTTGTGTAATCCTAAGGCAGTAGGTAGATGAATACTTTATTGGATAGCCTTTAATGGATAAAAAAGGAAACAACTTTGTTGGACCAAATCTGGGTGAAAGAAGTATACAGAAATGATGATAGCTTCGTAAAACTATCGTTTGTGTAATCCTGAGGCAGTAGGTAGATGAATACTCTGTCAACCGATGCGTTCTCAAATCGTGTCCGTTTTAGGCATTCGCTCACTGTGCAAACGCCTTGAAATTGAGGAAAATTACATAACTTTGTTGGACCAAATCTGGGTGAAAAAAGTCTCCAGAAATGATGATAGCTTCATGAAACCATCGTTTGTGTAATCCTAAGGCATTAGGTAGATGAAAACTCTGTCAACTAATGCATTCTCAAATGTGGTCCGTTTAGGCGTTATCTCGCTGTGCAAAAGCCTTTAAATAGAGAAAAAAGGAAACAACTTTTTTGGACTTTCTTGGACAAAACCTGGGTGAATGAAGTATTCAGAAATGATGATAGCTTCACAAAACTATCGTTTGTGTAATTCTTAGGCAGTAGGTGGATGAAAACTCTGTCAACCGATGCGTTCTCAAATCGTGTCCGTTTTGGCGTTATCTCGCTGTGCAAAAGCCTTTAAATGGAGAAAAAAGGAAACGACTTTGTTGGACCAAATCTGGGTAAAAAAAGTATTTAGACATGATGATAGCTTCATAAAACCATCGTTTGTGTAATCCTGAGGTAGTAGGTAGATGAAAACTCTGTCAACTGGTCCATTCTCAAATCATGTTTGTTTAGGCGTTATCTCGCTGTGCAAAAGCCTTTAAATGGAGAAAAAAGGAAACGACTTTTTTGGACCAAATCTGGGTGAACGAAGTATTCAGAAATGATGATAGCTTCACAAAACTATCGTTTGTGTAATTCTTAGGCAGTAGGTAGATGAAAACTCTGTCAACTAATGCATTCTCAAATGTGGTCCGTTGTAGGCATTCGGTCACTGTGCAAACGCCTTGAAGTTAAGGAAAAAGACCCAACTTTGTGGAACCAAATCTGGGTGAATGAAGTATTCAGACATGATGATCGCTTCATAAAACTGTCGTTTGTGTAATCCTGAGGCAGTAGGTAGATGAAAACTCTGTCAACTGGTCCATTCTTAAATCGTGTTCGTTTTAGGCATTATCTCACTGTGCAAACGCCTTGAAATTGAGGAAAATTACATAACTTTGTTGGACCAAATCTGGGTGAAAGAAGTATTCAGAAATGATGATCGCTTCGCAAAACTGACGTTTGTGTAATCCTGAGGCAGTAAGTAGATGAAAACTCTGTCAACTAATGCATTCTCAATTGTGGTCCGTTTTAGGCATTCGCTCACTGTGCAAACGCCTTGAAATTGAGGAAAAAGACCCAACTTTGTTAAACCAAATCTGGGTGAAAAAAGTATCCAGAAATGATGATAGCTTCACAAAACTATCGTTTGTGTAATCCTGAGGCAGTAGGTAGATGAAAACTCTGTCAACTAATGCATTCTCAAATGTGGTCCGTTTAGGCGTTATCTCGCTGTGCAAAAGCCTTTAAATGGAGAAAAAAGGAAACAACTTTTTTGGACCAAATCTGGATGAATGAAGTATTCAGAAATGATGATAGCTTCACAAAACTATCGTTTGTGTAATTCTTAGGCAGTAGGTAGATGAAAAATCTGTCAACTGATCCATTCTCAAATCGTGTTTGTTTAGGCGTTATCTCGCTGTGCAAAAGTCTTTAAATGGAGAAAAAAGGAAACAACTTTGTTGGACCAAATCAGGGTGAAAAAAGTATTCAGAGATGATGATAGCTTCACAAAACCATCGTTTGTGTAATCCTGAGGCAGTAGGTAGATGAAAACTGTCAACCGATGCGTTCTCAAATCGTGTTCGTTTTAGGCATTATCTCACTGTGCAAACGCCTTGAAGTTGAGGAAAATTACATAACTTTGTTGGACGAAATCTAGGTGAATAAAGTATTCAGAAATGATGATAGCTTCATAAAACCATCGTTTGTGTAATCCGAAGGCAGTAGGTAGATGAAAAGTCTGTCAACTGATGCATTCTCAATTGTGGTCCGTTTTAGGCATTCGCTCACTGTGCAAACGCCTTGAAATTGAGGAAAAAGACCCAACTTTGTTAAACCAAATCTGGGTGAATGAAGTATTCAGAAATGATAATAGCTTCACAAAACTATCGTTTGTGTAATTCTTAGGCAGTAGGTAGATGAAAAATCTGTCAACTAATGCATTCTCAAATGTGGTCCGTTTAGGCGTTATCTCGCTGTGCAAAAGCCTTTAAATGGAGAAAAAAGGAAACGACTTTGTTAGGCCAAATCTGGGTGAAAAAAGTATTCAGACATGATGATAGCTTCATAAAACCATCGTTTGTGTAATCCTGAGGCAGTAGGTAGATGAAAAGTCTGTCAACTGATGCATTCTCAAATCGTGTTCGTTTTAGGCATTATCTCAATGTGCAAACGCCTTGAAATTGAGGAAAATTACATAACTTTGTTGGACAAAAATAGGTGAATAAAGTATTCAGAAATGATGATAGCTTCACAAAACTATCGTTTGTGTAATTCTTAGGCAGTAGGTAGATGAATACTCTGTCAACTAATGCATTCTCAAATGTGGTCCGTTTAGGCGTTATCTCGCTGTGCAAAAGCCTTTAAATGGAGAAAAAAGGAAACAACTTTGTTGGACCAAATCTGGGTGAAAGAAGTATACAGAAATGATGATCGCTTCGCAAAACTGACGTTTGTGTAATCCTGAGGCAGTAAGTAGATGAAAACTCTGTCAACTAATGCATTCTCAATTGTGGTCCGTTTTAGGCATTCGCTCACTGTGCAAACGCCTTGAAATTGAGGAAAAAGACCCAACTTTGTTAAACCAAATCTGGGTGAAAAAAGTATCCAGAAATGATGATAGCTTCACAAAACTATCGTTTGTGTAATCCTGAGGCAGTAGGTAGATGAAAACTCTGTCAACTAATGCATTCTCAAATGTGGTCCGTTTAGGCGTTATCTCGCTGTGCAAAAGCCTTTAAATGGAGAAAAAAGGAAACAACTTTTTTGGACCAAATCTGGATGAATGAAGTATTCAGAAATGATGATAGCTTCACAAAACTATCGTTTGTGTAATTCTTAGGCAGTAGGTAGATGAAAAATCTGTCAACTGATCCATTCTCAAATCGTGTTTGTTTAGGCGTTATCTCGCTGTGCAAAAGCCTTTAAATGGAGAAAAAAGGAAACAACTTTTTTGGACTTTGTTGGACCAAATCTGGGTGAAAAAAGTCTCCAGAAATGATGATAGCTTCATAAAACCATCGTTTGTGTAATTCTGAGGCAGTAGGTAGATGAAAACTTTGTCAACCAATGCGTTCTCAAATCGTGTCCGTTTTAGGCATTCGCTCACTGGTGCAAACGCCTTGAAATTGAGGGAAATTACATAACTTTGTTGGACCAAATCTGGGTGAAAAAAGTCTCCAGAAATGATGATAGCTTCATAAAACCATCGTTTGTGTAATCCTAGGGCATTAGGTAGATGAAAACTCTGTCAACTAATGCATTCTCAAATGTGGTCCGTTTAGGCGTTATCTCGCTGTGCAAAAGCCTTTAAATAGAGAAAAAAGGAAACAACTTTTTTGGACTTTTTTGGACAAAACCTGGGTGAATGAAGTATTCAGAAATGATGATAGCTTCACAAAACTATCGTTTGTGTAATTCTTAGGCAGTAGGTGGATGAAAACTCTGTCAACCGATGCGTTCTCAAATCGTGTCCGTTTTGGCGTTATCTCGCTGTGCAAAAGCCTTTAAATGGAGAAAAAAAGAAACGACTTTGTTGGACCAAATCTGGGTAAAAAAAGTATTTAGACATGATGATAGCTTCATAAAACCATCGTTTGTGTAATCCTGAGGTAGTAGGTAGATGAAAAATCTGTCAACTGGTCCATTCTCAAATCGTGTTTGTTTAGGCGTTATCTCGCTGTGCAAAAGCCTTTAAATGGAGAAAAAAGGAAACAACTTTTTTGGACCAAATCTGGATGAATGAAGTATTCAGAAATGATGATAGCTTCACAAAACTATCGTTTGTGTAATTCTTAGGCAGTAGGTAGATGAAAAATCTGTCAACTGGTCCATTCTCAAATCGTGTTTGTTTAGGCGTTATCTCGCTGTGCAAAAGCCTTTAAATGGAGAAAAAAGGAAACGACTTTTTTGGACCAAATCTGGGTGAACGAAGTATTCAGAAATGATCATAGCTTCACAAAACTATCGTTTGTGTAATTCTTAGGCAGTAGGTAGATGAAAACTCTGTCAACCGATGCGTTCTCAAATCGTGTCCGTTTAGGCGTTATCTCGCTGTGCAAAAGCCTTTAAATGGAGAAAAAAGGAAACGACTTTTTTGGACCAAATCTGGGTGAACGAAGTATTCAGAAATGATGATAGCTTCACAAAACTGTCGTTTGTGTAATCCTGAGGCAGTAGGTAGATGAAAACTCTGTCAACCGATGCGTTCTCAAATCGTGTCCGTTTTAGGCATTCCGCTCACTGTGCAAACGCCTTGAAATTGAGGAAAATTACATAACTTTGTTGGACCAAATCTGGGTGAATAAAGTATCCAGAAATGATGATAGCTTCGTAAAACTATCGTTTGTGTAATCCTGAGGCAGTAGATAGATGAAAAGTCTGTCAACTGATGCATTCTCAAATCGTGTTCGTTTTAGACATTATCTCACTGTGCAAACGCCTTGAAATTGAGAAAAATTACATAACTTTGTTGGACGAAATCTAGGTGAATAAAGTATTCAGAAATGATGATAGCTTCATAAAACCATCGTTTTTGTAATCCGAAGGCAGTAGGTAGATGAAAACTCTGTCAACCGATGCGTTCTCAAATCGTGTCCGTTTTAGGCATTCCGCTCACTGTGCAAACGCCTTGAAATTGAGGAAAATTACATAACTTTGTTGGACCAAATCTGGGTGAATAAAGTATCCAGAAATGATGATAGCTTCGTAAAACTATCGTTTGTGTAATCCTGAGGCAGTAGATAGATGAAAAGTCTGTCAACTGATGCATTCTCAAATCGTGTTCGTTTTAGACATTATCTCACTGTGCAAACGCCTTGAAATTGAGAAAAATTACATAACTTTGTTGGACGAAATCTAGGTGAATAAAGTATTCAGAAATGATGATAGCTTCATAAAACCATCGTTTTTGTAATCCGAAGGCAGTAGGTAGATGAAAACTCTGTCAACTAATGCATTCTCAATTGTGGTCCGTTTTAGGCATTCGCTCACTGTGCAAACGCCTTGAAATTGAGGAAAAAGACCCAACTTTGTTAAACCAAATCTGGGTGAATGAAGTATTCAGAAATGATAATAGCTTCACAAAACTATCGTTTGTGTAATTCTTAGGCAGTAGGTAGATGAATACTCTGTCAACTAATGCATTCTCAAATGTGGTCCGTTTAGGCGTTATCTCGCTGTGCAAAAGCCTTTAAATGGAGAAAAAAGGAAACAACTTTTTTGGACCAAATCTGGGTGAATGAAGTATTCAGAAATGATGATAGCTTCGCAAAACTATCGTTTGTGTAATTCTTAGGCAGTAGGTAGATGAAAAATCTGTCAACTAATGCATTCTCAAATGTGGTCCGTTTAGGCGTTATCTCGCTGTGCAAAAGCCTTTAAATGGAGAAAAAAGGAAACGACTTTGTTAGGCCAAATCTGGGTGAAAAAAGTATTCAGACATGATGATAGCTTCATAAAACCATCGTTTGTGTAATCCTGAGGCAGTAGGTAGATGAAAAGTCTGTCAACTGATGCATTCTCAAATCGTGTTCGTTTTAGGCATTATCTCAATGTGCAAACGCCTTGAAATTGAGGAAAATTACATAACTTTGTTGGACGAAAATAGGTGAATAAAGTATTCAGAAATGATGATAGCTTCACAAAACTATCGTTTGTGTAATTCTTAGGCAGTAGGTAGATGAATACTCTGTCAACTAATGCATTCTCAAATGTGGTCCGTTTAGGCGTTATCTCGCTGTGCAAAAGCCTTTAAATGGAGAAAAAAGGAAACAACTTTGTTGGACCAAATCTGGGTGAAAGAAGTATACAGAAATGATGATCGCTTCGCAAAACTGACGTTTGTGTAATCCTGAGGCAGTAAGTAGATGAAAACTCTGTCAACTAATGCATTCTCAATTGTGGTCCGTTTTAGGCATTCGCTCACTGTGCAAACGCCTTGAAATTGAGGAAAAAGACCCAACTTTGTTAAACCAAATCTGGGTGAAAAAAGTATCCAGAAATGATGATAGCTTCACAAAACTATCGTTTGTGTAATCCTGAGGCAGTAGGTAGATGAAAACTCTGTCAACTAATGCATTCTCAAATGTGGTCCGTTTAGGCGTTATCTCGCTGTGCAAAAGCCTTTAAATGGAGAAAAAAGGAAACAACTTTTTTGGACCAAATCTGGATGAATGAAGTATTCAGAAATGATGATAGCTTCACAAAACTATCGTTTGTGTAATTCTTAGGCAGTAGGTAGATGAAAAATCTGTCAACTGATCCATTCTCAAATCGTGTTTGTTTAGGCGTTATCTCGCTGTGCAACAGTCTTTAAATGGAGAAAAAAGGAAACAACTTTGTTGGACCAAATCAGGGTGAAAAAAGTATTCAGAGATGATGATAGCTTCACAAAACCATCGTTTGTGTAATCCTGAGGCAGTAGGTAGATGAAAACTGTCAACCGATGCGTTCTCAAATCGTGTTCGTTTTAGGCATTATCTCACTGTGCAAACGCCTTGAAGTTGAGGAAAATTACATAACTTTGTTGGACGAAATCTAGGTGAATAAAGTATTCAGAAATGATGATAGCTTCATAAAACCATCGTTTGTGTAATCCGAAGGCAGTAGGTAGATGAAAACTCTGTCAACTAATGCATTCTCAAATGTGGTCCGTTTAGGCGTTATCTCGCTGTGCAAAAGCCTTTAAATGGAGAAAAAAGGAAACAACTTTGTTGGACTAAATCAGGGTGAAAAAAGTATTCAGAGATGATGATAGCTTCACAAAACCATCGTTTGTGTAATCCTGAGGCAGTAGGTAGATGAAAACTGTCAACCGATGCGTTCTCAAATCGTGTTCGTTTTAGGCATTATCTCACTGTGCAAACGCCTTGAAGTTGAGGAAAATTACATAACTTTGTTGGACGAAATCTAGGTGAATAAAGTATTCAGAAATGATGATAGCTTCATAAAACCATCGTTTGTGTAATCCGAAGGCAGTAGGTAGATGAAAACTCTGTCAACTAATGCATTCTCAAATGTGGTCCGTTTAGGCGTTATCTCGCTGTGCAAAAGCCTTTAAATGGAGAAAAATTACATAACTTTGTTGGACGAAATCTAGGTGAATAACGTATTCAGAAATGATGATAGCTTCATAAAACCATTGTTTGTGTAATCCTAAGGCAGTAGGTAGATGAATACTTTAATGGATAGCCTTTAATGGATAAAAAAGGAAACAACTTTAATTCTTAGGCAGTAGGTAGATGAAAACTCTGTCAACTAATGCATTCTCAAATGTGGTCCGTTTAGGCGTTATCTCGCTGTGCAAAAGTCTTTAAATGGAGAAAAAAGGAAACAACTTTGTTGGACCAAATCAGGGTGAAAAAAGTATTCAGAGATGATGATAGCTTCACAAAACCATCGTTTGTGTAATCCTGAGGCAGTAGGTAGATGAAAACTGTCAACCGATGCGTTCTCAAATCGTGTTCGTTTTAGGCATTATCTCACTGTGCAAACGCCTTGAAGTTGAGGAAAATTACATAACTTTGTTGGACGAAATCTAGGTGAATAAAGTATTCAGAAATGATGATAGCTTCATAAAACCATCGTTTGTGTAATCCAAAGGCAGTAGGTAGATGAAAACTCTGTCAACTAATGCATTCTCAAATGTGGTCCGTTTAGGCGTTATCTCGCTGTGCAAAAGCCTTTAAATGGAGAAAAAAGGAAACGACTTTGTTGGACTAAATCTGGGTGAAAAAAGTATTCAGACATGATGGTAGCTTCATAAAACCATCGTTTGTGTAATCCTGAGGCAGTAGGTAGATGAAAACTCTGTCAACTAATGCATTCTCAAATGTGGTCCGTTTTAGGCATTATCTCACTGTGCAAACACCTTGAAATTGAGGAAAATTACATAACTTTGTTGGACCAAATCTGGGTGAAAAAAGTATCCAGAAATGATGATCGCTTCATAAAACTGTTGTTTGTGTAATCCTGAGGCAGTAGGTAGATGAAAACTCTGTCAACTAATGCATTCTCAAATGTGGTCCGTTTAGGCGTTATCTCGCTGTGCAAAAGCCTTTAAATGGAGAAAAAAGGAAACGACTTTTTTGGACCAAATCTGGGTGAACGAAGTATTCAGAAATGATGATAGCTTCACAAAACTATCGTTTGTGTAATTCTTAGGCAGTAGGTAGATGAAAACTCTGTCAACCGATGCATTCTCAAATGTGGTCCGTTTAGGCGTTATCTCGCTGTGCAAAACCCTTTAAATGGAGAAAAAAGGAAACGACTTTTTTGGACCAAATCTGGGTGAACGAAGTATTCAGAAATGATGATAGCTTCACAAAACTATCGTTTGTGTAATTCTTAGGCAGTAGGTAGATGAAAACTCTGTCAACCGATGCGTTCTCAAATCGTGTCCTTTTAGGCGTTATCTCGCTGTGCAAAAGCCTTTAAATGGAGAAAAAAGGAAACGACTTTTTTGGACCAAATCTGGGTGAACGAAGTATTCAGAAATGATGATAGCTTCACAAAACTATCGTTTGTGTAATTCTTAGGCAGTAGGTAGATGAAAACTCTGTCAACTAATGCATTCTCAATTGTGGTCCGTTTTAGGCATTCGCTCACTGTGCAAACGCCTTGAAATTGAGGAAAAAGACCCAACTTTGTTAAACCAAATCTGGGTGAATGAAGTATTCAGAAATGATAATAGCTTCACAAAACTATCGTTTGTGTAATTCTTAGGCAGTAGGTAGATGAAAAATCTGTCAACTAATGCATTCTCAAATGTGGTCCGTTTAGGCGTTATCTCGCTGTGCAAAAGCCTTTAAATAGAGAAAAAAGGAAACAACTTTTTTGGACTTTGTTGGACCAAATCTGGGTGAAAAAAGTATCCAGAAATGATGATAGCTTCACAAAACTATCGTTTGTGTAATCCTGAGGCAGTAGATAGATGAAAAGTCTGTCAACTGATGCATTCTCAAATCGTGTTCGTTTTAGGCATTATCTCACTCTGCAAACGCCTTGAAATTGAGGAAAATTACATAACTTTGTTGGACGAAATCTAGGTGAATAAAGTATCCAGAAATGATGATAGCTTCACAAAACGATCGTTTGTGTAATCCTAAGGCAGTAGGTAGATGAAAACTCTGTCAACTAATGCATTCTCAAATGTGGTCCGTTTAGGCGTTATCTCGCTGTGCAACAGTCTTTAAATGGAGAAAAAAGGAAACAACTTTGTTGGACCAAATCAGGGTGAAAAAAGTATTCAGAGATGATGATAGCTTCACAAAACCATCGTTTGTGTAATCCTGAGGCAGTAGGTAGATGAAAACTGTCAACCGATGCGTTCTCAAATCGTGTTCGTTTTAGGCATTATCTCACTGTGCAAACGCCTTGAAGTTGAGGAAAATTACATAACTTTGTTGGACGAAATCTAGGTGAATAAAGTATTCAGAAATGAGGATAGCTTCACAAAATTTTCATTTGTATAATCCAAAGGCAGTAGGTAGATGAAAACTCTGTCAACTAATGCATTCTCAAATGTGGTCCGTTTAGGCGTTATCTCGCTGTGCAAAAGCCTTTAAATTGAGGAAAATTACATAACTTTGTTGGACGAAATCTAGGTGAATAAAGTATTCAGAAATGATGATAGCTTCATAAAACCATCGTTTGTGTAATCCAAAGGCAGTAGGTAGATGAAAACTCTGTCAACTAATGCATTCTCAAATGTGGTCCGTTTAGGCGTTATCTCGCTGTGCAAAAGCCTTGAAATTGAGGAAAATTACATAACTTTGTTGGACGAAATCTAGGTGAATAAAGTATTCAGAAATGAGGATAGCTTCACAAAACTATCATTTGTATAATCCTAAGGCAGCAGGTAGGTGAAAACTCTGTCAACTAATGCATTCTCAAATGTGGTCCGTTTAGGCGTTATCTCGCTGTGCAACAGTCTTTAAATGGAGAAAAAAGGAAACAACTTTGTTGGACCAAATCAGGGTGAAAAAAGTATTCAGAGATGATGATAGCTTCACAAAACCATCGTTTGTGTAATCCTGAGGCAGTAGGTAGATGAAAACTGTCAACCGATGCGTTCTCAAATCGTGTTCGTTTTAGGCATTATCTCACTGTGCAAACGCCTTGAAGTTGAGGAAAATTACATAACTTTGTTGGACGAAATCTAGGTGAATAAAGTATTCAGAAATGAGGATAGCTTCACAAAATTTTCATTTGTATAATCCAAAGGCAGTAGGTAGATGAAAACTCTGTCAACTAATGCATTCTCAAATGTGGTCCGTTTAGGCGTTATCTCGCTGTGCAAAAGCCTTTAAATGGAGAAAAAAGGAAACAACTTTGTTGGACTAAATCAGGGTGAAAAAAGTATTCAGAGATGATGATAGCTTCACAAAACCATCGTTTGTGTAATCCTGAGGCAGTAGGTAGATGAAAACTGTCAACCGATGCGTTCTCAAATCGTGTTCGTTTTAGGCATTATCTCACTGTGCAAACGCCTTGAAGTTGAGGAAAATTACATAACTTTGTTGGACGAAATCTAGGTGAATAAAGTATTCAGAAATGATGATAGCTTCATAAAACCATCGTTTGTGTAATCCGAAGGCAGTAGGTAGATGAAAACTCTGTCAACTAATGCATTCTCAAATGTGGTCCGTTTAGGCGTTATCTCGCTGTGCAAAAGCCTTTAAATGGAGAAAAATTACATAACTTTGTTGGACGAAATCTAGGTGAATAACGTATTCAGAAATGATGATAGCTTCATAAAACCATTGTTTGTGTAATCCTAAGGCAGTAGGTAGATGAATACTTTAATGGATAGCCTTTAATGGATAAAAAAGGAAACAACTTTAATTCTTAGGCAGTAGGTAGATGAAAACTCTGTCAACTAATGCATTCTCAAATGTGGTCCGTTTAGGCGTTATCTCGCTGTGCAAAAGTCTTTAAATGGAGAAAAAAGGAAACAACTTTGTTGGACCAAATCAGGGTGAAAAAAGTATTCAGAGATGATGATAGCTTCACAAAACCATCGTTTGTGTAATCCTGAGGCAGTAGGTAGATGAAAACTGTCAACCGATGCGTTCTCAAATCGTGTTCGTTTTAGGCATTATCTCACTGTGCAAACGCCTTGAAGTTGAGGAAAATTACATAACTTTGTTGGACGAAATCTAGGTGAATAAAGTATTCAGAAATTATGATAGCTTCATAAAACCATCGTTTGTGTAATCCAAAGGCAGTAGGTAGATGAAAACTCTGTCAACTAATGCATTCTCAAATGTGGTCCGTTTAGGCGTTATCTCGCTGTGCAAAAGCCTTGAAATTGAGGAAAATTACATAACTTTGTTGGACGAAATCTAGGTGAATAAAGTATTCAGAAATGAGGATAGCTTCACAAAACTATCGTTTGTGTAATTCTAAGGCAGTAGGTAGATAAAAGCTCTGTCAACTAATGCATTCTCAAATGTGGTCCGTTTAGGCGTTATCTCGCTGTGCAAAAGCCTTTAAATGGAGAAAAAAGGAAACGACTTTGTTGGACTAAATCTGGGTGAAAAAAGTATTCAGACATGATGGTAGCTTCATAAAACCATCGTTTGTGTAATCCTGAGGCAGTAGGTAGATGAAAACTCTGTCAACTAATGCATTCTCAAATGTGGTCCGTTTTAGGCATTATCTCACTGTGCAAACACCTTGAAATTGAGGAAAATTACATAACTTTGTTGGACCAAATCTGGGTGAAAAAAGTATCCAGAAATGATGATCGCTTCATAAAACTGTTGTTTGTGTAATCCTGAGGCAGTAGGTAGATGAAAACTCTGTCAACTAATGCATTCTCAAATGTGGTCCGTTTAGGCGTTATCTCGCTGTGCAAAAGCCTTTAAATGGAGAAAAAAGGAAACGACTTTTTTGGACCAAATCTGGGTGAACGAAGTATTCAGAAATGATGATAGCTTCACAAAACTATCGTTTGTGTAATTCTTAGGCAGTAGGTAGATGAAAACTCTGTCAACCGATGCATTCTCAAATGTGGTCCGTTTAGGCGTTATCTCGCTGTGCAAAAGCCTTTAAATGGAGAAAAAAGGAAACGACTTTTTTGGACCAAATCTGGGTGAACGAAGTATTCAGAAATGATGATAGCTTCACAAAACTATCGTTTGTGTAATTCTTAGGCAGTAGGTAGATGAAAACTCTGTCAACCGATGCGTTCTCAAATCGTGTCCTTTTAGGCGTTATCTCGCTGTGCAAAAGCCTTTAAATGGAGAAAAAAGGAAACGACTTTTTTGGACCAAATCTGGGTGAACGAAGTATTCAGAAATGATGATAGCTTCACAAAACTATCGTTTGTGTAATTCTTAGGCAGTAGGTAGATGAAAACTCTGTCAACTAATGCATTCTCAAATGTGGTCCGTTGTAGGCATTCGGTCACTGTGCAAACGCCTTGAAGTTAAGGAAAAAGACCCAACTTTGTGGAACCAAATCTGGGTGAATGAAGTATTCAGACATGATGATCGCTTCATAAAACGGTCGTTTGTGTAATCCTGAGGCAGTAGGTAGATGAAAACTCTGTCAACTAATGCATTCTCAATTGTGGTCCGTTTTAGGCATTCGCTCACTGTGCAAACGCCTTGAAATTGAGGAAAAAGACCCAACTTTGTTAAACCAAATCTGGGTGAATGAAGTATTCAGAAATGATAATAGCTTCACAAAACTATCGTTTGTGTAATTCTTAGGCAGTAGGTAGATGAAAAATCTGTCAACTAATGCATTCTCAAATGTGGTCCGTTTAGGCGTTATCTCGCTGTGCAAAAGCCTTTAAATAGAGAAAAAAGGAAACAACTTTTTTGGACTTTGTTGGACCAAATCTGGGTGAAAAAAGTATCCAGAAATGATGATAGCTTCACAAAACTATCGTTTGTGTAATCCTGAGGCAGTAGATAGATGAAAAGTCTGTCAACTGATGCATTCTCAAATCGTGTTCGTTTTAGGCATTATCTCACTCTGCAAACGCCTTGAAATTGAGGAAAATTACATAACTTTGTTGGACGAAATCTAGGTGAATAAAGTATCCAGAAATGATGATAGCTTCACAAAACGATCGTTTGTGTAATCCTAAGGCAGTAGGTAGATGAAAACTCTGTCAACTAATGCATTCTCAAATGTGGTCCGTTTAGGCGTTATCTCGCTGTGCAACAGTCTTTAAATGGAGAAAAAAGGAAACAACTTTGTTGGACCAAATCAGGGTGAAAAAAGTATTCAGAGATGATGATAGCTTCACAAAACCATCGTTTGTGTAATCCTGAGGCAGTAGGTAGATGAAAACTGTCAACCGATGCGTTCTCAAATCGTGTTCGTTTTAGGCATTATCTCACTGTGCAAACGCCTTGAAGTTGAGGAAAATTACATAACTTTGTTGGACGAAATCTAGGTGAATAAAGTATTCAGAAATGAGGATAGCTTCACAAAATTTTCATTTGTATAATCCAAAGGCAGTAGGTAGATGAAAACTCTGTCAACTAATGCATTCTCAAATGTGGTCCGTTTAGGCGTTATCTCGCTGTGCAAAAGCCTTGAAATTGAGGAAAATTACATAACTTTGTTGGACGAAATCTAGGTGAATAAAGTATTCAGAAATGATGATAGCTTCATAAAACCATCGTTTGTGTAATCCAAAGGCAGTAGGTAGATGAAAACTCTGTCAACTAATGCATTCTCAAATGTGGTCCGTTTAGGCGTTATCTCGCTGTGCAAAAGCCTTGAAATTGAGGAAAATTACATAACTTTGTTGGACGAAATCTAGGTGAATAAAGTATTCAGAAATGAGGATAGCTTCACAAAACTATCATTTGTATAATCCTAAGGCAGCAGGTAGGTGAAAACTCTGTCAACTAATGCATTCTCAAATGTGGTGCGTTTAGGCGTTATCTCGCTGTGCAAACGCCTTGAAATTGAGAAAAAAGGAAACGACTTTGTTGGACCAAATCAGGGTGAAAAAAGTATTCAAAAATGATGATAGCTTCACAAAACTATCGTTTGTGTAATTCTAAGGCAGTAGGTAGATAAAAGCTCTGTCAACTAATGCATTCTCAAATGTGATCCGTTTAGGCGTTATCTCGCTGTGCAAAACCCTTTAAATGGAGAAAAAAGGAAACGACTTAAATCTGGGTGAAAAAAGTATTCAGACATGATGGTAGCTTCATAAAACCATCGTTTGTGTAATCCTGAGGCAGTAGGTAGATGAAAACTCTGTCAACTAATGCATTCTCAAATGTGGTCCGTTTTAGGCATTATCTCACTGTGCAAACACCTTGAAATTGAGGAAAATTACATAACTTTGTAGGACCAAATCTGGGTGAAAAAAGTATCCAGAAATGATGATCGCTTCATAAAACTGTTGTTTGTGTAATCCTGAGGCAGTAGGTAGATGAAAACTCTGTCAACTAATGCATTCTCAAATGTGGTCCGTTTAGGCGTTATCTCGCTGTGCAAAAGCCTTTAAATGGAGAAAAAAGGAAACGACTTTTTTGGACCAAATCTGGGTGAACGAAGTATTCAGAAATGATGATAGCTTCACAAAACTATCGTTTGTGTAATTCTTAGGCAGTAGGTAGATGAAAACTCTGTCAACCGATGCGTTCTCAAATCGTGTCCTTTTAGGCGTTATCTCGCTGTGCAAAAGCCTTTAAATGGAGAAAAAAGGAAACGACTTTTTTGGACCAAATCTGGGTGAACGAAGTATTCAGAAATGATGATAGCTTCACAAAACTATCGTTTGTGTAATTCTTAGGCAGTAGGTAGATGAAAACTCTGTCAACTAATGCATTCTCAAATGTGGTCCGTTGTAGGCATTCGGTCACTGTGCAAACGCCTTGAAGTTAAGGAAAAAGACCCAACTTTGTGGAACCAAATCTGGGTGAATGAAGTATTCAGACATGATGATCGCTTCATAAAACGGTCGTTTGTGTAATCCTGAGGCAGTAGGTAGATGAAAACTCTGTCAACTAATGCATTCTCAATTGTGGTCCGTTTTAGGCATTCGCTCACTGTGCAAACGCCTTGAAATTGAGGAAAAAGACCCAACTTTGTTAAACCAAATCTGGGTGAATGAAGTATTCAGAAATGATAATAGCTTCACAAAACTATCGTTTGTGTAATTCTTAGGCAGTAGGTAGATGAAAAATCTGTCAACTAATGCATTCTCAAATGTGGTCCGTTTAGGCGTTATCTCGCTGTGCAAAAGCCTTTAAATAGAGAAAAAAGGAAACAACTTTTTTGGACTTTGTTGGACCAAATCTGGGTGAAAAAAGTATCCAGAAATGATGATAGCTTCACAAAACTATCGTTTGTGTAATCCTGAGGCAGTAGATAGATGAAAAGTCTGTCAACTGATGCATTCTCAAATCGTGTTCGTTTTAGGCATTATCTCACTCTGCAAACGCCTTGAAATTGGGGAAAATTACATAACTTTGTTGGACGAAATCTAGGTGAATAAAGTATCCAGAAATGATGATAGCTTCACAAAACGATCGTTTGTGTAATCCTAAGGCAGTAGGTAGATGAAAACTCTGTCAACTAATGCATTCTCAAATGTGGTCCGTTTAGGCGTTATCTCGCTGTGCAACAGTCTTTAAATGGAGAAAAAAGGAAACAACTTTGTTGGACCAAATCAGGGTGAAAAAAGTATTCAGAGATGATGATAGCTTCACAAAACCATCGTTTGTGTAATCCTGAGGCAGTAGGTAGATGAAAACTGTCAACCGATGCGTTCTCAAATCGTGTTCGTTTTAGGCATTATCTCACTGTGCAAACGCCTTGAAGTTGAGGAAAATTACATAACTTTGTTGGACGAAATCTAGGTGAATAAAGTATTCAGAAATGAGGATAGCTTCACAAAATTTTCATTTGTATAATCCAAAGGCAGTAGGTAGATGAAAACTCTGTCAACTAATGCATTCTCAAATGTGGTCCGTTTAGGCGTTATCTCGCTGTGCAAAAGCCTTGAAATTGAGGAAAATTACATAACTTTGTTGGACGAAATCTAGGTGAATAAAGTATTCAGAAATGATGATAGCTTCATAAAACCATCGTTTGTGTAATCCAAAGGCAGTAGGTAGATGAAAACTCTGTCAACTAATGCATTCTCAAATGTGGTCCGTTTAGGCGTTATCTCGCTGTGCAAAAGCCTTGAAATTGAGGAAAATTACATAACTTTGTTGGACGAAATCTAGGTGAATAAAGTATTCAGAAATGAGGATAGCTTCACAAAACTATCATTTGTATAATCCTAAGGCAGCAGGTAGGTGAAAACTCTGTCAACTAATGCATTCTCAAATGTGGTGCGTTTAGGCGTTATCTCGCTGTGCAAACGCCTTGAAATTGAGAAAAAAGGAAACGACTTTGTTGGACCAAATCAGGGTGAAAAAAGTATTCAAAAATGATGATAGCTTCACAAAACTATCGTTTGTGTAATTCTAAGGCAGTAGGTAGATAAAAGCTCTGTCAACTAATGCATTCTCAAATGTGGTCCGTTTAGGCGTTATCTCGCTGTGCAAAACCCTTTAAATGGAGAAAAAAGGAAACGACTTTGTTGGACTAAATCTGGGTGAAAAAAGTATTCAGACATGATGGTAGCTTCATAAAACCATCGTTTGTGTAATCCTGAGGCAGTAGGTAGATGAAAACTCTGTCAACTAATGCATTCTCAAATGTGGTCCGTTTTAGGCATTATCTCACTGTGCAAACACCTTGAAATTGAGGAAAATTACATAACTTTGTTGGACCAAATCTGGGTGAAAAAAGTATCCAGAAATGATGATCGCTTCATAAAACTGTTGTTTGTGTAATCCTGAGGCAGTAGGTAGATGAAAACTCTGTCAACTAATGCATTCTCAAATGTGGTCCGTTTAGGCGTTATCTCGCTGTGCAAAAGCCTTTAAATGGAGAAAAAAGGAAACGACTTTTTTGGACCAAATCTGGGTGAACGAAGTATTCAGAAATGATGATAGCTTCACAAAACTATCGTTTGTGTAATTCTTAGGCAGTAGGTAGATGAAAACTCTGTCAACCGATGCATTCTCAAATGTGGTCCGTTTAGGCGTTATCTCGCTGTGCAAAAGCCTTTAAATGGAGAAAAAAGGAAACGACTTTTTTGGACCAAATCTGGGTGAACGAAGTATTCAGAAATGATGATAGCTTCACAAAACTATCGTTTGTGTAATTCTTAGGCAGTAGGTAGATGAAAACTCTGTCAACTAATGCATTCTCAATTGTGGTCCGTTTTAGGCATTCGCTCACTGTGCAAACGCCTTGAAATTGAGGAAAAAGACCCAACTTTGTTAAACCAAATCTGGGTGAATGAAGTATTCAGAAATGATAATAGCTTCACAAAACTATCGTTTGTGTAATTCTTAGGCAGTAGGTAGATGAAAAATCTGTCAACTAATGCATTCTCAAATGTGGTCCGTTTAGGCGTTATCTCGCTGTGCAAAAGCCTTTAAATAGAGAAAAAAGGAAACAACTTTTTTGGACTTTGTTGGACCAAATCTGGGTGAAAAAAGTATCCAGAAATGATGATAGCTTCACAAAACTATCGTTTGTGTAATCCTGAGGCAGTAGATAGATGAAAAGTCTGTCAACTGATGCATTCTCAAATCGTGTTCGTTTTAGGCATTATCTCACTCTGCAAACGCCTTGAAATTGAGGAAAATTACATAACTTTGTTGGACGAAATCTAGGTGAATAAAGTATCCAGAAATGATGATAGCTTCACAAAACGATCGTTTGTGTAATCCTAAGGCAGTAGGTAGATGAAAACTCTGTCAACTAATGCATTCTCAAATGTGGTCCGTTTAGGCGTTATCTCGCTGTGCAACAGTCTTTAAATGGAGAAAAAAGGAAACAACTTTGTTGGACCAAATCAGGGTGAAAAAAGTATTCAGAGATGATGATAGCTTCACAAAACCATCGTTTGTGTAATCCTAAGGCAGTAGGTAGATGAAAAGTCTGTCAACTAATGCATTCTCAAATGTGGTCCGTTTAGGCGTTATCTCGCTGTGCAAAAGCCTTGAAATTGAGGAAAATTACATAACTTTGTTGGACGAAATCTAGGTGAATAAAGTATTCAGAAATGATGATAGCTTCATAAAACCATCGTTTGTGTAATCCAAAGGCAGTAGGTAGATGAAAACTCTGTCAACTAATGCATTCTCAAATGTGGTCCGTTTAGGCGTTATCTCGCTGTGCAAAAGCCTTGAAATTGAGGAAAATTACATAACTTTGTTGGACGAAATCTAGGTGAATAAAGTATTCAGAAATGAGGATAGCTTCACAAAACTATCATTTGTATAATCCTAAGGCAGCAGGTAGGTGAAAACTCTGTCAACTAATGCATTCTCAAATGTGGTGCGTTTAGGCGTTATCTCGCTGTGCAAACGCCTTGAAATTGAGAAAAAAGGAAACGACTTTGTTGGACCAAATCAGGGTGAAAAAAGTATTCAAAAATGATGATAGCTTCACAAAACTATCGTTTGTGTAATTCTAAGGCAGTAGGTAGATAAAAGCTCTGTCAACTAATGCATTCTCAAATGTGGTCCGTTTAGGCGTTATCTCGCTGTGCAAAACCCTTTAAATGGAGAAAAAAGGAAACGACTTTGTTGGACTAAATCTGGGTGAAAAAAGTATTCAGACATGATGGTAGCTTCATAAAACCATCGTTTGTGTAATCCTGAGGCAGTAGGTAGATGAAAACTCTGTCAACTAATGCATTCTCAAATGTGGTCCGTTTTAGGCATTATCTCACTGTGCAAACACCTTGAAATTGAGGAAAATTACATAACTTTGTTGGACCAAATCTGGGTGAAAAAAGTATCCAGAAATGATGATCGCTTCATAAAACTGTTGTTTGTGTAATCCTGAGGCAGTAGGTAGATGAAAACTCTGTCAACTAATGCATTCTCAAATGTGGTCCGTTTAGGCGTTATCTCGCTGTGCAAAAGCCTTTAAATGGAGAAAAAAGGAAACGACTTTTTTGGACCAAATCTGGGTGAACAAAGTATTCAAAAATGATGATAGCTTCACAAAACTATCGTTTGTGTAATTCTAAGGCAGTAGGTAGATAAAAGCTCTGTCAACTAATGCATTCTCAAATGTGGTCCGTTTAGGCGTTATCTCGCTGTGCAAAACCCTTTAAATGGAGAAAAAAGGAAACGACTTTGTTGGACTAAATCTGGGTGAAAAAAGTATTCAGACATGATGGTAGCTTCATAAAACCATCGTTTGTGTAATCCTGAGGCAGTAGGTAGATGAAAACTCTGTCAACTAATGCATTCTCAAATGTGGTCCGTTTTAGGCATTATCTCACTGTGCAAACACCTTGAAATTGAGGAAAATTACATAACTTTGTTGGACCAAATCTGGGTGAAAAAAGTATCCAGAAATGATGATCGCTTCATAAAACTGTTTGACCAAATCTGGGTGAACGAAGTATTCAGAAATGATGATAGCTTCACAAAACTATCGTTTGTGTAATTCTTAGGCAGTAGGTAGATGAAAACTCTGTCAACCGATGCATTCTCAAATGTGGTCCGTTGTAGGCATTCGGTCACTGTGCAAACGCCTTGAAGTTAAGGAAAAAGACCCAACTTTGTGGAACCAAATCTGGGTGAATGAAGTATTCAGACATGATGATCGCTTCATAAAACGGTCGTTTGTGTAATCCTGAGGCAGTAGGTAGATGAAAACTCTGTCAACTAATGCATTCTCAATTGTGGTCCGTTTTAAGCGTTCGCTCACTGTGCAAACGCCTTGAAATTGAGGAAAAAGACCCAACTTTGTTAAACCAAATCTGGGTGAATGAAGTATTCAGAAATGATAATAGCTTCACAAAACTATCGTTTGTGTAATTCTTAGGCAGTAGGTAGATGAAAAATCTGTCAACTAATGCATTCTCAAATGTGGTCCGTTTAGGCGTTATCTCGCTGTGCAAAAGCCTTTAAATGGAGAAAAAAGGAAACGACTTTGTTAGGCCAAATCTGGGTGAAAAAAGTATTCAGACATGATGATAGCTTCATAAAACCATCGTTTGTGTAATCCTGAGGCAGTAGGTAGATGAAAAGTCTGTCAACTGATGCATTCTTAAATCGTGTTCGTTTTAGGCATTATCTCAATGTGCAAACGCCTTGAAATTGAGGAAAATTACATAACTTTGTTGGACGAAAATAGGTGAATAAAGTATTCAGAAATGATGATAGCTTCATAAAACCATCGTTTGTGTAATCCTAAGGCAGTAGGTAGATGAATACTCTGTCAACTATTGCATTCTCAAATGTGGTCCGTTTAGGCGTTATCTCGCTGTGCAAAAGCCTTTAAATGGAGAAAAAAGGAAACAACTTTTTTGGACCAAATCTGGATGAATGAAGTATTCAGAAATGATGATAGCTTCACAAAACTATCGTTTGTGTAATTCTTAGGCAGTAGGTAGATGAAAAATCTGTCAACTGATCCATTCTCAAATCGTGTTTGTTTAGGCGTTATCTCGCTGTGCAAAAGCCTTTAAATGGAGAAAAAAGGAAACAACTTTTTTTGGACTTTGTTGGACCAAATCTGGGTGAAAAAAGTCTCCAGAAATGATGATAGCTTCATAAAACCATCGTTTGTGTAATTCTGAGGCAGTAGGTAGATGAAAACTTTGTCAACCGATGCGTTCTCAAATCGTGTCCGTTTTAGGCATTCGCTCACTGTGCAAACGCCTTGAAATTGAGGAAAATTACATAACTTTGTTGGACCAAATCTGGGTGAAAAAAAATCTCCAGAAATGATGATAGCTTCATAAAACCATCGTTTGTGTAATCCTAAGGCAGTAGGTAGATGAAAACTCTGTCAACTAATGCATTCTCAAATGTGGTCCGTTTAGGCGTTATCTCGCTGTGCAAAAGCCTTGAAATTGAGGAAAATTACATAACTTTGTTGGACCAAATCTGGGTGAAAAAAGTATCCAGAAATGATGATCGCTTCATAAAACTGTTGTTTGTGTAATCCTGAGGCAGTAGGTAGATGAAAACTCTGTCAACCGATGCATTCTCAAATGTGGTCCGTTTAGGCGTTATCTCGCTGTGCAAAAGCCTTTAAATGGAGAAAAAAGGAAACGACTTTTTTGGACCAAATCTGGGTGAACGAAGTATTCAGAAATGATGATAGCTTCACAAAACTATCGTTTGTGTAATTCTTAGGCAGTAGGTAGATGAAAACTCTGTCAACTATTGCATTCTCAAATGTGGTCCGTTTAGGCGTTATCTCGCTGTGCCAAAGCCTTTAAATGGAGAAAAAAGGAAACAATTTTTTTGGACCAAATCTGGATGAATGAATTATTCAGAAATGATGATAGCTTCACAAAACTATCGTTTGTGTAATTCTTAGGCAGTAGGTAGATGAAAACTCTGTCAACTGATCCATTCTCAAATCGTGTTTGTTTAGGCGTTATCTCGCTGTGCAAAAGCCTTTAAATGGAGAAAAAAGGAAACAACTTTGTTGGACTAAATCAGGGTGAAAAAAGTATTCAGAGATGATGATAGCTTCACAAAACCATCGTTTGTGTAATCCTTAGGCAGTAGGTAGATGAAAACTGTCAACCGATGCGTTCTCAAATCGTGTTCGTTTTAGGCATTATCTCACTGTGCAAACGCCTTGAAGTTGAGGAAAATTACATAACTTTGTTGGACGAAATCTAGGTGAATAAAGTATTCAGAAATGATGATAGCTTCATAAAACCATCGTTTGTGTAATCCGAAGGCAGTAGGTAGATGAAAACTCTGTCAACTAATGCATTCTCAAATGTGGTCCGTTTAGGCGTTATCTCGCTGTGCAAAAGCCTTTAAATGGAGAAAAATTACATAACTTTGTTGGACGAAATCTAGGTGAATAACGTATTCAGAAATGATGATAGCTTCATAAAGCCATTGTTTGTGTAATCCTAAGGCAGTAGGTAGATGAATACTTTAATGGATAGCCTTTAATGGATAAAAAAGGAAACAACTTTAATTCTTAGGCAGTAGGTAGATGAAAACTCTGTCAACTAATGCATTCTCAAATGTGGTCCGTTTAGGCGTTATCTCGCTGTGCAAAAGTCTTTAAATGGAGAAAAAAGGAAACAACTTTGTTGGACCAAATCAGGGTGAAAAAAGTATTCAGAGATGATGATAGCTTCACAAAACCATCGTTTGTGTAATCCTGAGGCAGTAGGTAGATGAAAACTGTCAACCGATGCGTTCTCAAATCGTGTTCGTTTTAGGCATTATCTCACTGTGCAAACGCCTTGAAGTTGAGGAAAATTACATAACTTTGTTGGACGAAATCTAGGTGAATAAAGTATTCAGACATGATGGTAGCTTCATAAAACCATCGTTTGTGTAATCCTGAGGCAGTAGGTAGATGAAAACTCTGTCAACTAATGCATTCTCAAATGTGGTCCGTTTTAGGCATTATCTCACTGTGCAAACACCTTGAAATTGAGGAAAATTACATAACTTTGTTGGACCAAATCTGGGTGAAAAAAGTATCCAGAAATGATGATCGCTTCATAAAACTGTTGTTTGTGTAATCCTGAGGCAGTAGGTAGATGAAAACTCTGTCAACTAATGCATTCTCAAATGTGGTCCGTTTAGGCGTTATCTCGCTGTGCAAAAGCCTTTAAATGGAGAAAAAAGGAAACGACTTTTTTGGACCAAATCTGGGTGAACGAAGTATTCAGAAATGATGATAGCTTCACAAAACTATCGTTTGTGTAATTCTTAGGCAGTAGGTAGATGAAAACTCTGTCAACCGATGCATTCTCAAATGTGGTCCGTTTAGGCGTTATCTCGCTGTGCAAAAGCCTTTAAATGGAGAAAAAAGGAAACGACTTTTTTGGACCAAATCTGGGTGAACGAAGTATTCAGAAATGATGATAGCTTCACAAAACTATCGTTTGTGTAATTCTTAGGCAGTAGGTAGATGAAAACTCTGTCAACCGATGCGTTCTCAAATCGTGTCCGTTTAGGCGTTATCTCGCTGTGCAAAAGCCTTTAAATGGAGATAAAAGGAAACGACTTTTTTGGACCAAATCTGGGTGAACGAAGTATTCAGAAATGATGATAGCTTCACAAAACTATCGTTTGTGTAATTCTTAGGCAGTAGGTAGATGAAAACTCTGTCAACTAATGCATTCTCAAATGTGGTCCGTTGTAGGCATTCGGTCACTGTGCAAACGCCTTGAAGTTAAGGAAAAAGACCCAACTTTGTGGAACCAAATCTGGGTGAATGAAGTATTCAGACATGATGATCGCTTCATAAAACGGTCGTTTGTGTAATCCTGAGGCAGTAGGTAGATGAAAACTCTGTCAACTAATGCATTCTCAATTGTGGTCCGTTTTAGGCGTTCGCTCACTGTGCAAACGCCTTGAAATTGAGGAAAAAGACCCAACTTTGTTAAACCAAATCTGGGTGAATGAAGTATTCAGAAATGATAATAGCTTCACAAAACTATCGTTTGTGTAATTCTTAGGCAGTAGGTAGACGAAAAATCTGTCAACTAATGCATTCTCAAATGTGGTCCGTTTAGGCGTTATCTCGCTGTGCAAAAGCCTTTAAATGGAGAAAAAAGGAAACGACTTTGTTAGGCCAAATCTGGGTGAAAAAAGTATTCAGACATGATGATAGCTTCATAAAACCATCGTTTGTGTAATCCTGAGGCAGTAGGTAGATGAAAAGTCTGTCAACTGATGCATTCTTAAATCGTGTTCGTTTTAGGCATTATCTCAATGTGCAAACGCCTTGAAATTGAGGAAAATTACATAACTTTGTTGGACGAAAATAGGTGAATAAAGTATTCAGAAATGATGATAGCTTCATAAAACCATCGTTTGTGTAATCCTAAGGCAGTAGGTAGATGAATACTCTGTCAACTGATCCATTCTCAAATCGTGTTTGTTTAGGCGTTATCTCGCTGTGCAAAAGCCTTTAAATGGAGAAAAAAGGAAACAACTTTTTTGGACCAAACCTGGGTGAATGAAGTATTCAGAAATGATGATAGCTTCACAAAACTATCGTTTGTGTAATCCTGAGGCAGTAGGTAGATGAAAACTCTGTCAACTAATGCATTCTCAAATGTGGTCCGTTTTAGGCATTATCTCACTGTGCAAACACCTTGAAATTGAGGAAAATTACATAACTTTGTTGGACCAAATCTGGGTGAAAAAAGTATCCAGAAATGATGATCGCTTCATAAAACTGTTGTTTGTGTAATCCTGAGGCAGTAGGTAGATGAAAACTCTGTCAACTAATGCATTCTCAAATGTGGTCCGTTTAGGCGTTATCTCGCTGTGCAAAAGCCTTTAAATGGAGAAAAAAGGAAACGACTTTTTTGGACCAAATCTGGGTGAACAAAGTATTCAAAAATGATGATAGCTTCACAAAACTATCGTTTGTGTAATTCTAAGGCAGTAGGTAGATAAAAGCTCTGTCAACTAATGCATTCTCAAATGTGGTCCGTTTAGGCGTTATCTCGCTGTGCAAAACCCTTTAAATGGAGAAAAAAGGAAACGACTTTGTTGGACTAAATCTGGGTGAAAAAAGTATTCAGACATGATGGTAGCTTCATAAAACCATCGTTTGTGTAATCCTGAGGCAGTAGGTAGATGAAAACTCTGTCAACTAATGCATTCTCAAATGTGGTCCGTTTTAGGCATTATCTCACTGTGCAAACACCTTGAAATTGAGGAAAATTACATAACTTTGTTGGACCAAATCTGGGTGAAAAAAGTATCCAGAAATGATGATCGCTTCATAAAACTGTTTGACCAAATCTGGGTGAACGAAGTATTCAGAAATGATGATAGCTTCACAAAACTATCGTTTGTGTAATTCTTAGGCAGTAGGTAGATGAAAACTCTGTCAACCGATGCATTCTCAAATGTGGTCCGTTGTAGGCATTCGGTCACTGTGCAAACGCCTTGAAGTTAAGGAAAAAGACCCAACTTTGTGGAACCAAATCTGGGTGAATGAAGTATTCAGACATGATGATCGCTTCATAAAACGGTCGTTTGTGTAATCCTGAGGCAGTAGGTAGATGAAAACTCTGTCAACTAATGCATTCTCAATTGTGGTCCGTTTTAAGCGTTCGCTCACTGTGCAAACGCCTTGAAATTGAGGAAAAAGACCCAACTTTGTTAAACCAAATCTGGGTGAATGAAGTATTCAGAAATGATAATAGCTTCACAAAACTATCGTTTGTGTAATTCTTAGGCAGTAGGTAGATGAAAAATCTGTCAACTAATGCATTCTCAAATGTGGTCCGTTTAGGCGTTATCTCGCTGTGCAAAAGCCTTTAAATGGAGAAAAAAGGAAACGACTTTGTTAGGCCAAATCTGGGTGAAAAAAGTATTCAGACATGATGATAGCTTCATAAAACCATCGTTTGTGTAATCCTGAGGCAGTAGGTAGATGAAAAGTCTGTCAACTGATGCATTCTTAAATCGTGTTCGTTTTAGGCATTATCTCAATGTGCAAACGCCTTGAAATTGAGGAAAATTACATAACTTTGTTGGACGAAAATAGGTGAATAAAGTATTCAGAAATGATGATAGCTTCATAAAACCATCGTTTGTGTAATCCTAAGGCAGTAGGTAGATGAATACTCTGTCAACTATTGCATTCTCAAATGTGGTCCGTTTAGGCGTTATCTCGCTGTGCAAAAGCCTTTAAATGGAGAAAAAAGGAAACAACTTTTTTGGACCAAATCTGGATGAATGAAGTATTCAGAAATGATGATAGCTTCACAAAACTATCGTTTGTGTAATTCTTAGGCAGTAGGTAGATGAAAAATCTGTCAACTGATCCATTCTCAAATCGTGTTTGTTTAGGCGTTATCTCGCTGTGCAAAAGCCTTTAAATGGAGAAAAAAGGAAACAACTTTTTTTGGACTTTGTTGGACCAAATCTGGGTGAAAAAAGTCTCCAGAAATGATGATAGCTTCATAAAACCATCGTTTGTGTAATTCTGAGGCAGTAGGTAGATGAAAACTTTGTCAACCGATGCGTTCTCAAATCGTGTCCGTTTTAGGCATTCGCTCACTGTGCAAACGCCTTGAAATTGAGGAAAATTACATAACTTTGTTGGACCAAATCTGGGTGAAAAAAAATCTCCAGAAATGATGATAGCTTCATAAAACCATCGTTTGTGTAATCCTAAGGCAGTAGGTAGATGAAAACTCTGTCAACTAATGCATTCTCAAATGTGGTCCGTTTAGGCGTTATCTCGCTGTGCAAAAGCCTTGAAATTGAGGAAAATTACATAACTTTGTTGGACCAAATCTGGGTGAAAAAAGTATCCAGAAATGATGATCGCTTCATAAAACTGTTGTTTGTGTAATCCTGAGGCAGTAGGTAGATGAAAACTCTGTCAACCGATGCATTCTCAAATGTGGTCCGTTTAGGCGTTATCTCGCTGTGCAAAAGCCTTTAAATGGAGAAAAAAGGAAACGACTTTTTTGGACCAAATCTGGGTGAACGAAGTATTCAGAAATGATGATAGCTTCACAAAACTATCGTTTGTGTAATTCTTAGGCAGTAGGTAGATGAAAACTCTGTCAACTATTGCATTCTCAAATGTGGTCCGTTTAGGCGTTATCTCGCTGTGCCAAAGCCTTTAAATGGAGAAAAAAGGAAACAATTTTTTTGGACCAAATCTGGATGAATGAATTATTCAGAAATGATGATAGCTTCACAAAACTATCGTTTGTGTAATTCTTAGGCAGTAGGTAGATGAAAACTCTGTCAACTGATCCATTCTCAAATCGTGTTTGTTTAGGCGTTATCTCGCTGTGCAAAAGCCTTTAAATGGAGAAAAAAGGAAACAACTTTGTTGGACTAAATCAGGGTGAAAAAAGTATTCAGAGATGATGATAGCTTCACAAAACCATCGTTTGTGTAATCCTTAGGCAGTAGGTAGATGAAAACTGTCAACCGATGCGTTCTCAAATCGTGTTCGTTTTAGGCATTATCTCACTGTGCAAACGCCTTGAAGTTGAGGAAAATTACATAACTTTGTTGGACGAAATCTAGGTGAATAAAGTATTCAGAAATGATGATAGCTTCATAAAACCATCGTTTGTGTAATCCGAAGGCAGTAGGTAGATGAAAACTCTGTCAACTAATGCATTCTCAAATGTGGTCCGTTTAGGCGTTATCTCGCTGTGCAAAAGCCTTTAAATGGAGAAAAATTACATAACTTTGTTGGACGAAATCTAGGTGAATAACGTATTCAGAAATGATGATAGCTTCATAAAGCCATTGTTTGTGTAATCCTAAGGCAGTAGGTAGATGAATACTTTAATGGATAGCCTTTAATGGATAAAAAAGGAAACAACTTTAATTCTTAGGCAGTAGGTAGATGAAAACTCTGTCAACTAATGCATTCTCAAATGTGGTCCGTTTAGGCGTTATCTCGCTGTGCAAAAGTCTTTAAATGGAGAAAAAAGGAAACAACTTTGTTGGACCAAATCAGGGTGAAAAAAGTATTCAGAGATGATGATAGCTTCACAAAACCATCGTTTGTGTAATCCTGAGGCAGTAGGTAGATGAAAACTGTCAACCGATGCGTTCTCAAATCGTGTTCGTTTTAGGCATTATCTCACTGTGCAAACGCCTTGAAGTTGAGGAAAATTACATAACTTTGTTGGACGAAATCTAGGTGAATAAAGTATTCAGACATGATGGTAGCTTCATAAAACCATCGTTTGTGTAATCCTGAGGCAGTAGGTAGATGAAAACTCTGTCAACTAATGCATTCTCAAATGTGGTCCGTTTTAGGCATTATCTCACTGTGCAAACACCTTGAAATTGAGGAAAATTACATAACTTTGTTGGACCAAATCTGGGTGAAAAAAGTATCCAGAAATGATGATCGCTTCATAAAACTGTTGTTTGTGTAATCCTGAGGCCGTAGGTAGATGAAAACTCTGTCAACTAATGCATTCTCAAATGTGGTCCGTTTAGGCGTTATCTCGCTGTGCAAAAGCCTTTAAATGGAGAAAAAAGGAAACGACTTTTTTGGACCAAATCTGGGTGAACGAAGTATTCAGAAATGATGATAGCTTCACAAAACTATCGTTTGTGTAATTCTTAGGCAGTAGGTAGATGAAAACTCTGTCAACCGATGCATTCTCAAATGTGGTCCGTTTAGGCGTTATCTCGCTGTGCAAAAGCCTTTAAATGGAGAAAAAAGGAAACGACTTTTTTGGACCAAATCTGGGTGAACGAAGTATTCAGAAATGATGATAGCTTCACAAAACTATCGTTTGTGTAATTCTTAGGCAGTAGGTAGATGAAAACTCTGTCAACCGATGCGTTCTCAAATCGTGTCCGTTTAGGCGTTATCTCGCTGTGCAAAAGCCTTTAAATGGAGAAAAAAGGAAACGACTTTTTTGGACCAAATCTGGGTGAACGAAGTATTCAGAAATGATGATAGCTTCACAAAACTATCGTTTGTGTAATTCTTAGGCAGTAGGTAGATGAAAACTCTGTCAACTAATGCATTCTCAAATGTGGTCCGTTGTAGGCATTCGGTCACTGTGCAAACGCCTTGAAGTTAAGGAAAAAGACCCAACTTTGTGGAACCAAATCTGGGTGAATGAAGTATTCAGACATGATGATCGCTTCATAAAACGGTCGTTTGTGTAATCCTGAGGCAGTAGGTAGATGAAAACTCTGTCAACTAATGCATTCTCAATTGTGGTCCGTTTTAGGCGTTCGCTCACTGTGCAAACGCCTTGAAATTGAGGAAAAAGACCCAACTTTGTTAAACCAAATCTGGGTGAATGAAGTATTCAGAAATGATAATAGCTTCACAAAACTATCGTTTGTGTAATTCTTAGGCAGTAGGTAGACGAAAAATCTGTCAACTAATGCATTCTCAAATGTGGTCCGTTTAGGCGTTATCTCGCTGTGCAAAAGCCTTTAAATGGAGAAAAAAGGAAACGACTTTGTTAGGCCAAATCTGGGTGAAAAAAGTATTCAGACATGATGATAGCTTCATAAAACCATCGTTTGTGTAATCCTGAGGCAGTAGGTAGATGAAAAGTCTGTCAACTGATGCATTCTTAAATCGTGTTCGTTTTAGGCATTATCTCAATGTGCAAACGCCTTGAAATTGAGGAAAATTACATAACTTTGTTGGACGAAAATAGGTGAATAAAGTATTCAGAAATGATGATAGCTTCATAAAACCATCGTTTGTGTAATCCTAAGGCAGTAGGTAGATGAATACTCTGTCAACTGATCCATTCTCAAATCGTGTTTGTTTAGGCGTTATCTCGCTGTGCAAAAGCCTTTAAATGGAGAAAAAAGGAAACAACTTTTTTGGACCAAACCTGGGTGAATGAAGTATTCAGAAATGATGATAGCTTCACAAAACTATCGTTTGTGTAATCCTGAGGCAGTAGGTAGATGAAAACTCTGTCAACTATTGCATTCTCAAATGTGGTCCGTTTAGGCGTTATCTCGCTGTGCAAAAGCCTTTAAATGGAGAAAAAAGGAAACAACTTTTTTGGACCAAATCTGGATGAATGAAGTATTCAGAAATGATGATAGCTTCACAAAACTATCGTTTGTGTAATTCTTAGGCAGTAGGTAGATGAAAAATCTGTCAACTGATCCATTCTCAAATCGTGTTTGTTTAGGCGTTATCTCGCTGTGCAAAAGCCTTTAAATGGAGAAAAAAGGAAACAACTTTTTTTGGACTTTGTTGGACCAAATCTGGGTGAAAAAAGTCTCCAGAAATGATGATAGCTTCACAAAACTATCGTTTGTGTAATTCTAAGGCAGTAGGTAGATAAAAGCTCTGTCAACTAATGCATTCTCAAATGTGGTCCGTTTAGGCGTTATCTCGCTGTGCAAAACCCTTTAAATGGAGAAAAAAGGAAACGACTTTGTTGGACTAAATCTGGGTGAAAAAAGTATTCAGACATGATGGTAGCTTCATAAAACCATCGTTTGTGTAATCCTGAGGCAGTAGGTAGATGAAAACTCTGTCAACTAATGCATTCTCAAATGTGGTCCGTTTTAGGCATTATCTCACTGTGCAAACACCTTGAAATTGAGGAAAATTACATAACTTTTTTGGACCAAACCTGGGTGAATGAAGTATTCAGAAATGATGATAGCTTCACAAAACTATCGTTTGTGTAATCCTGAGGCAGTAGGTAGATGAAAACTCTGTCAACTAATGCATTCTCAAATGTGGTCCGTTTAGGCGTTATCTCGCTGTGCAAAAGCCTTTAAATGGAGAAAAAAGGAAACGACTTTTTTGGACCAAATCTGGGTGAACGAAGTATTCAGAAATGATGATAGCTTCACAAAACTATCGTTTGTGTAATTCTTAGGCAGTAGGTAGATGAAAACTCTGTCAACCGATGCATTCTCAAATGTGGTCCGTTTAGGCGTTATCTCGCTGTGCAAAAGCCTTTAAATGGAGAAAAAAGGAAACGACTTTTTTGGACCAAATCTGGGTGAACGAAGTATTCAGAAATGATGATAGCTTCACAAAACTATCGTTTGTGTAATTCTTAGGCAGTAGGTAGATGAAAACTCTGTCAACCGATGCGTTCTCAAATCGTGTCCGTTTAGGCGTTATCTCGCTGTGCAAAAGCCTTTAAATGGAGAAAAAAGGAAACGACTTTTTTGGACCAAATCTGGGTGAACGAAGTATTCAGAAATGATGATAGCTTCACAAAACTATCGTTTGTGTAATTCTTAGGCAGTAGGTAGATGAAAACTCTGTCAACTAATGCATTCTCAAATGTGGTCCGTTGTAGGCATTCGGTCACTGTGCAAACGCCTTGAAGTTAAGGAAAAAGACCCAACTTTGTGGAACCAAATCTGGGTGAATGAAGTATTCAGACATGATGATCGCTTCATAAAACGGTCGTTTGTGTAATCCTGAGGCAGTAGGTAGATGAAAACTCTGTCAACTAATGCATTCTCAATTGTGGTCCGTTTTAGGCGTTCGCTCACTGTGCAAACGCCTTGAAATTGAGGAAAAAGACCCAACTTTGTTAAACCAAATCTGGGTGAATGAAGTATTCAGAAATGATAATAGCTTCACAAAACTATCGTTTGTGTAATTCTTAGGCAGTAGGTAGATGAAAAATCTGTCAACTAATGCATTCTCAAATGTGGTCCGTTTAGGCGTTATCTCGCTGTGCAAAAGCCTTTAAATGGAGAAAAAAGGAAACGACTTTGTTAGGCCAAATCTGGGTGAAAAAAGTATTCAGACATGATGATAGCTTCATAAAACCATCGTTTGTGTAATCCTGAGGCAGTAGGTAGATGAAAAGTCTGTCAACTGATGCATTCTTAAATCGTGTTCGTTTTAGGCATTATCTCAATGTGCAAACGCCTTGAAATTGAGGAAAATTACATAACTTTGTTGGACGAAAATAGGTGAATAAAGTATTCAGAAATGATGATAGCTTCATAAAACCATCGTTTGTGTAATCCTAAGGCAGTAGGTAGATGAATACTCTGTCAACTGATCCATTCTCAAATCGTGTTTGTTTAGGCGTTATCTCGCTGTGCCAAAGCCTTTAAATGGAGAAAAAAGGAAACAATTTTTTTGGACCAAACCTGGGTGAATGAAGTATTCAGAAATGATGATAGCTTCACAAAACTATCGTTTGTGTAATCCTGAGGCAGTAGGTAGATGAAAACTCTGTCAACCGATGCGTTCTCAAATCGTGTCCGTTTTAGGCATTCCGCTCACTGTGCAAACGCCTTGAAATTGAGGAAAATTACATAACTTTGTTGGACCAAATCTGGGTGAATAAAGTATCCAGAAATGATGATAGCTTCGTAAAACTATCGTTTGTGTAATCCTGAGGCAGTAGATAGATGAATAGTCTGTCAACTGATGCATTCTCAAATCGTGTTCGTTTTAGACATTATCTCACTGTGCAAACGCCTTGAAATTGAGAAAAATTACATAACTTTGTTGGACGAAATCTAGGTGAATAAAGTATTCAGAAATGATGATAGCTTCATAAAACCATCGTTTTTGTAATCCGAAGGCAGTAGGTAGATGAAAACTCTGTCAACTAATGCATTCTCAATTGTGGTCCGTTTTAGGCATTCGCTCACTGTGCAAACGCCTTGAAATTGAGGAAAAAGACCCAACTTTGTTAAACCAAATCTGGGTGAATGAAGTATTCAGAAATGATAATAGCTTCACAAAACTATCGTTTGTGTAATTCTTAGGCAGTAGGTAGATGAAAAATCTGTCAACTAATGAATTCTCAAATGTGGTCCGTTTAGGCGTTATCTCGCTGTGCAAAAGCCTTTAAATGGAGAAAAAAGGAAACGACTTTGTTAGGCCAAATCTGGGTGAAAAAAGTATTCAGACATGATGATAGCTTCATAAAACCATCGTTTGTGTAATCCTGAGGCAGTAGGTAGATGAAAAGTCTGTCAACTGATGCATTCTCAAATCGTGTTCGTTTTAGGCATTATCTCAATGTGCAAACGCCTTGAAATTGAGGAAAATTACATAACTTTGTTGGACGAAAATAGGTGAATAAAGTATTCAGAAATGATGATAGCTTCATAAAACCATCGTTTGTGTAATCCTAAGGCAGTAGGTAGATGAATACTCTGTCAACTGATCCATTCTCAAATCGTGTTTGTTTAGGCGTTATCTCGCTGTGCAAAAGCCTTTAAATGGAGAAAAAAGGAAACAACTTTTTTGGACCAAACCTGGGTGAATGAAGTATTCAGAAATGATGATAGCTTCACAAAACTATCGTTTGTGTAATTCTTAGGCAGTAGGTAGATGAATACTCTGTCAACTAATGCATTCTCAAATGTGGTCCGTTTAGGCGTTATCTCGCTGTGCAAAAGCCTTTAAATGGAGAAAAAAGGAAACAACTTTGTTGGACCAAATCTGGGTGAAAGAAGTATACAGAAATGATGATCGCTTCGCAAAACTGAAGTTTGTGTAATCCTGAGGCAGTAAGTAGATGAAAACTCTGTCAACTAATGCATTCTCAATTGTGGTCCGTTTTAGGCATTCGCTCACTGTGCAAACGCCTTGAAATTGAGGAAAAAGACCCAACTTTGTTAAACCAAATCTGGGTGAAAAAAGTATCCAGAAATGATGATAGCTTCACAAAACTATCGTTTGTGTAATCCTGAGGCAGTAGGTAGATGAAAACTCTGTCAACTAATGCATTCTCAAATGTGGTCCGTTGTAGGCATTCGCTCACTGTGCAAACGCCTTGAAGTTAAGGAAAAAGACCCAACTTTGTGGAACCAAATCTGGGTGAATGAAGTATTCAGACATGATGATCGCTTCATAAAACTGTCGTTTGTGTAATCCTGAGGCAGTAGGTAGATGAAAACTCTGTCAACTGGTCCATTCTTAAATCGTGTTCGTATTAGGCATTATCTCACTGTGCAAACGCCTTGAAATTGAGGAAAATTACATAACTTTGTTGGACCAAATCAGGGTGAAAAAAGTATTCAAAAATGATGATAGCTTCACAAAACTATCGTTTGTGTAATTCTAAGGCAGTAGGTAGATAAAAGCTCTGTCAACTAATGCATTCTCAAATGTGGTCCGTTTAGGCGTTATCTCGCTGTGCAAAAGCCTTTAAATGGAGAAAAAAGAAAACGACTTTGTTGGACTAAATCTGGGTGAAAAAAGTATCCAGAAATGATGATCGCTTCATAAAACTGTTGTTTGTGTAATCCTGAGGCAGTAGGTAGATGAAAACTCTGTCAACTAATGCATTCTCAAATGTGGTCCGTTTAGGCGTTATCTCGCTGTGCAAAAGCCTTTAAATGGAGAAAAAAGGAAACGACTTTTTTGGACCAAATCTGGGTGAACGAAGTATTCAGAAATGATGATAGCTTCACAAAACTATCGTTTGTGTAATTCTTAGGCAGTAGGTAGATGAAAACTCTGTCAACCGATGCGTTCTCAAATCGTGTCCGTTTTAGGCATTCCGCTCACTGTGCAAACGCCTTGAAATTGAGGAAAATTACATAACTTTGTTGGACCAAATCTGGGTGAATAAAGTATCCAGAAATGATGATAGCTTCGTAAAACTATCGTTTGTGTAATCCTGAGGCAGTAGATAGATGAAAAGTCTGTCAACTGATGCATTCTCAAATCGTGTTCGTTTTAGACATTATCTCACTGTGCAAACGCCTTGAAATTGAGAAAAATTACATAACTTTGTTGGACGAAATCTAGGTGAATAAAGTATTCAGAAATGATGATAGCTTCATAAAACCATCGTTTGTGTAATCCTAAGGCAGTAGGTAGATGAATACTCTGTCAACTGATCCATTCTCAAATCGTGTTTGTTTAGGCGTTATCTCGCTGTGCAAAAGCCTTTAAATGGAGAAAAAAGGAAACAACTTTTTTGGACCAAACCTGGGTGAATGAAGTATTCAGAAATGATGATAGCTTCACAAAACTATCGTTTGTGTAATTCTTAGGCAGTAGGTAGATGAATACTCTGTCAACTAATGCATTCTCAAATGTGGTCCGTTTAGGCGTTATCTCGCTGTGCAAAAGCCTTTAAATGGAGAAAAAAGGAAACGACTTTGTTAGGCCAAATCTGGGTGAAAAAAGTATTCAGACATGATGATAGCTTCATAAAACCATCGTTTGTGTAATCCTGAGGCAGTAGGTAGATGAAAACTCTGTCAACTAATGCATTCTCAAATGTGGTCCGTTTAGGCATTATCTCGCTGTGCAACAGTCTTTAATGGAGAAAAAAGGAAACAACTTTGTTGGACCAAATCAGGGTGAAAAAAGTATTCAGAGATGATACTAGCTTCACAAAACCATCGTTTGTGTAATCCTGAGGCAGTAGGTAGATGAAAACTGTCAACCGATGCGTTCTCAAATCGTGTTCGTTTTAGGCATTATCTCACTGTGCAAACGCCTTGAAGTTGAGGAAAATTACATAACTTTGTTGGACGAAATCTAGGTGAATAAAGTATTCAGAAATGAGGATAGCTTCACAAAACTATCATTTGTATAATCCAAAGGCAGTAGGTAGATGAAAACTCTGTCAACTAATGCATTCTCAAATGTGGTCCGTTTAGGCGTTATCTCGCTGTGCAAAAGCCTTGAAATTGAGGAAAATTACATAACTTTGTTGGACGAAATCTAGGTGAATAAAGTATTCAGAAATGATGATAGCTTCATAAAACCATCGTTTGTGTAATCCAAAGGCAGTAGGTAGATGAAAACTCTGTCAACTAATGCATTCTCAAATGTGGTCCGTTTAGGCGTTATCTCGCTGTGCAAAAGCCTTGAAATTGAGGAAAATTACATAACTTTGTTGGACGAAATCTAGGTGAATAAAGTATTCAGAAATGAGGATAGCTTCACAAAACTATCATTTGTATAATCCTAAGGCAGCAGGTAGGTGAAAACTCTGTCAACTAATGCATTCTCAAATGTGGTGCGTTTAGGCGTTATCTTGCTGTGCAAACGCCTTGAAATTGAGAAAAAAGGAAACGACTTTGTTGGACCAAATCAGGGTGAAAAAAGTATTCAAAAATGATGATAGCTTCACAAAACTATCGTTTGTGTAATTCTAAGGCAGTAGGTAGATAAAAGCTCTGTCAACTAATGCATTCTCAAATGTGGTCCGTTTAGGCGTTATCTCGCTGTGCAAAACCCTTTAAATGGAGAAAAAAGGAAACGACTTTGTTGGACTAAATCTGGGTGAAAAAAGTATTCAGACATGATGGTAGCTTCATAAAACCATCGTTTGTGTAATCCTGAGGCAGTAGGTAGATGAAAACTCTGTCAACTAATGCATTCTCAAATGTGGTCCGTTTTAGGCAGTATCTCACTGTGCAAACACCTTGAAATTGAGGAAAATTACATAACTTTGTTGGACCAAATCTGGGTGAAAAAAGTATCCAGAAATGATGATCGCTTCATAAAACTGTTGTTTGTGTAATCCTGAGGCAGTAGGTAGATGAAAACTCTGTCAACTAATGCATTCTCAAATGTGGTCCGTTTAGGCGTTATCTCGCTGTGCAAAAGCCTTTAAATGGAGAAAAAAGGAAACGACTTTTTTGGACCAAATCTGGGTGAATGAAGTATTCAGACATGATGATCGCTTCATAAAACGGTCGTTTGTGTAATCCTGAGGCAGTAGGTAGATGAAAACTCTGTCAACTAATGCATTCTCAATTGTGGTCCGTTTTAGGCGTTCGCTCACTGTGCAAACGCCTTGAAATTGAGGAAAAAGACCCAACTTTGTTAAACCAAATCTGGGTGAATGAAGTATTCAGAAATGATAATAGCTTCACAAAACTATCGTTTGTGTAATTCTTAGGCAGTAGGTAGATGAAAAATCTGTCAACTAATGCATTCTCAAATGTGGTCCGTTTAGGCGTTATCTCGCTGTGCAAAAGCCTTTAAATGGAGAAAAAAGGAAACGACTTTGTTAGGCCAAATCTGGGTGAAAAAAGTATTCAGACATGATGATAGCTTCATAAAACCATCGTTTGTGTAATCCTGAGGCAGTAGGTAGATGAAAAGTCTGTCAACTGATGCATTCTTAAATCGTGTTCGTTTTAGGCATTATCTCAATGTGCAAACGCCTTGAAATTGAGGAAAATTACATAACTTTGTTGGACGAAAATAGGTGAATAAAGTATTCAGAAATGATGATAGCTTCATAAAACCATCGTTTGTGTAATCCTAAGGCAGTAGGTAGATGAATACTCTGTCAACTGATCCATTCTCAAATCGTGTTTGTTTAGGCGTTATCTCGCTGTGCAAAAGCCTTTAAATGGAGAAAAAAGGAAACAACTTTTTTGGACCAAACCTGGGTGAATGAAGTATTCAGAAATGATGATAGCTTCACAAAACTATCGTTTGTGTAATCCTGAGGCAGTAGGTAGATGAAAACTCTGTCAACTATTGCATTCTCAAATGTGGTCCGTTTAGGCGTTATCTCGCTGTGCAAAAGCCTTTAAATGGAGAAAAAAGGAAACGACTTTTTTGGACCAAATCTGGGTGAACGAAGTATTCAGAAATGATGATAGCTTCACAAAACTATCGTTTGTGTAATTCTTAGGCAGTAGGTAGATGAAAACTCTGTCAACTATTGCATTCTCAAATGTGGTCCGTTTAGGCGTTATCTCGCTGTGCCAAAGCCTTTAAATGGAGAAAAAAGGAAACAATTTTTTTGGACCAAATCTGGATGAATGAAGTATTCAGACATGATGATCGCTTCATAAAACTGTCGTTTGTGTAATCCTGAGGCAGTAGGTAGATGAAAACTCTGTCAACCGATGCGTTCTCAAATCGTGTCCGTTTTAGGCATTCCGCTCACTGTGCAAACGCCTTGAAATTGAGGAAAATTACATAACTTTGTTGGACCAAATCTGGGTGAATAAAGTATCCAGAAATGATGATAGCTTCGTAAAACTATCGTTTGTGTAATCCTGAGGCAGTAGATAGATGAAAAGTCTGTCAACTGATGCATTCTCAAATCGTGTTCGTTTTAGACATTATCTCACTGTGCAAACGCCTTGAAATTGAGAAAAATTACATAACTTTGTTGGACGAAATCTAGGTGAATAAAGTATTCAGAAATGATGATAGCTTCATAAAACCATCGTTTTTGTAATCCGAAGGCAGTAGGTAGATGAAAACTCTGTCAACTAATGCATTCTCAAATGTGGTCCGTTGTAGGCATTCGGTCACTGTGCAAACGCCTTGAAGTTAAGGAAAAAGACCCAACTTTGTGGAACCAAATCTGGGTGAATGAAGTATTCAGACATGATGATCGCTTCATAAAACTGTCGTTTGTGTAATCCTGAGGCAGTAGGTAGATGAAAACTCTGTCAACTGGTCCATTCTTAAATCGTGTTCGTATTAGGCATTATCTCACTGTGCAAACGCCTTGAAATTGAGGAAAATTACATAACTTTGTTGGACGAAATCTAGGTGAATAAAGTATTCAGAAATGAGGATAGCTTCACAAAACTATCATTTGTATAATCCTAAGGCAGCAGGTAGGTGAAAACTCTGTCAACTAATGCATTCTCAAATGTGGTGCGTTTAGGCGTTATCTCGCTGTGCAAACGCCTTGAAATTGAGAAAAAAGGAAACGACTTTGTTGGACCAAATCAGGGTGAAAAAAGTATTCAAAAATGATGATAGCTTCACAAAACTATCGTTTGTGTAATTCTAAGGCAGTAGGTAGATAAAAGCTCTGTCAACTAATGCATTCTCAAATGTGGTCCGTTTAGGCGTTATCTCGCTGTGCAAAAGCCTTTAAATGGAGAAAAAAGGAAACGACTTTGTTGGACTAAATCTGGGTGAAAAAAGTATCCAGAAATGATGATCGCTTCATAAAACTGTTGTTTGTGTAATCCTGAGGCAGTAGGTAGATGAAAACTCTGTCAACTAATGCATTCTCAAATGTGGTCCGTTTAGGCGTTATCTCGCTGTGCAAAAGCCTTTAAATGGAGAAAAAAGGAAACGACTTTTTTGGACCAAATCTGGGTGAACGAAGTATTCAGAAATGATGATAGCTTCACAAAACTATCGTTTGTGTAATTCTTAGGCAGTAGGTAGATGAAAACTCTGTCAACTAATGCATTCTCAAATGTGGTCCGTTGTAGGCATTCGGTCACTGTGCAAACGCCTTGAAGTTAAGGAAAAAGACCCAACTTTGTGGAACCAAATCTGGGTGAATGAAGTATTCAGACATGATGATCGCTTCATAAAACTGTCGTTTGTGTAATCCTGAGGCAGTAGGTAGATGAAAACTCTGTCAACCGATGCGTTCTCAAATCGTGTCCGTTTTAGGCATTCCGCTCACTGTGCAAACGCCTTGAAATTGAGGAAAATTACATAACTTTGTTGGACCAAATCTGGGTGAATAAAGTATCCAGAAATGATGATAGCTTCGTAAAACTATCGTTTGTGTAATCCTGAGGCAGTAGATAGATGAAAAGTCTGTCAACTGATGCATTCTCAAATCGTGTTCGTTTTAGACATTATCTCGCTGTGCAAAAGCCTTTAAATGGAGAAAAAAGGAAACAACTTTTTTGGACCAAACCTGGGTGAATGAAGTATTCAGAAATGATGATAGCTTCACAAAACTATCGTTTGTGTAATCCTGAGGCAGTAGGTAGATGAAAACTCTGTCAACTATTGCATTCTCAAATGTGGTCCGTTTAGGCGTTATCTCGCTGTGCAAAAGCCTTTAAATGGAGAAAAAAGGAAACGACTTTTTTGGACCAAATCTGGGTGAACGAAGTATTCAGAAATGATGATAGCTTCACAAAACTATCGTTTGTGTAATTCTTAGGCAGTAGGTAGATGAAAACTCTGTCAACTATTGCATTCTCAAATGTGGTCCGTTTAGGCGTTATCTCGCTGTGCCAAAGCCTTTAAATGGAGAAAAAAGGAAACAATTTTTTTGGACCAAATCTGGATGAATGAAGTATTCAGACATGATGATCGCTTCATAAAACTGTCGTTTGTGTAATCCTGAGGCAGTAGGTAGATGAAAACTCTGTCAACTAATGCATTCTCAAATGTGGTCCGTTTAGGCGTTATCTCGCTGTGCAAAAGCCTTTAAATGGAGAAAAAAGGAAACGACTTTTTTGGACCAAATCTGGGTGAACGAAGTATTCAGAAATGATGATAGCTTCACAAAACTATCGTTTGTGTAATTCTTAGGCAGTAGGTAGATGAAAACTCTGTCAACTAATGCATTCTCAAATGTGGTCCGTTGTAGGCATTCGGTCACTGTGCAAACGCCTTGAAGTTAAGGAAAAAGACCCAACTTTGTGGAACCAAATCTGGGTGAATGAAGTATTCAGACATGATGATCGCTTCATAAAACTGTCGTTTGTGTAATCCTGAGGCAGTAGGTAGATGAAAACTCTGTCAACCGATGCGTTCTCAAATCGTGTCCGTTTTAGGCATTCCGCTCACTGTGCAAACGCCTTGAAATTGAGGAAAATTACATAACTTTGTTGGACCAAATCTGGGTGAATAAAGTATCCAGAAATGATGATAGCTTCGTAAAACTATCGTTTGTGTAATCCTGAGGCAGTAGATAGATGAAAAGTCTGTCAACTGATGCATTCTCAAATCGTGTTCGTTTTAGGCATTCGCTCACTGTGCAAACGCCTTGAAATTGAGGAAAAAGACCCAACTTTGTTAAACCAAATCTGGGTGAATGAAGTATTCAGAAATGATAATAGCTTCACAAAACTATCGTTTGTGTAATTCTTAGGCAGTAGGTAGATGAAAAATCTGTCAACTAATGCATTCTCAAATGTGGTCCGTTTAGGCGTTATCTCGCTGTGCAAAAGCCTTTAAATGGAGAAAAAAGGAAACGACTTTGTTAGGCCAAATCTGGGTGAAAAAAGTATTCAGACATGATGATAGCTTCATAAAACCATCGTTTGTGTAATCCTGAGGCAGTAGGTAGATGAAAAGTCTGTCAACTGATGCATTCTCAAATCGTGTTCGTTTTAGGCATTATCTCAATGTGCAAACGCCTTGAAATTGAGGAAAATTACATAACTTTGTTGGACGAAAATAGGTGAATAAAGTATTCAGAAATGATGATAGCTTCATAAAACCATCGTTTGTGTAATCCTAAGGCAGTAGGTAGATGAATACTCTGTCAACTGATCCATTCTCAAATCGTGTTTGTTTAGGCGTTATCTCGCTGTGCAAAAGCCTTTAAATGGAGAAAAAAGGAAACAACTTTTTTGGACCAAACCTGGGTGAATGAAGTATTCAGAAATGATGATAGCTTCACAAAACTATCGTTTGTGTAATTCTTAGGCAGTAGGTAGATGAATACTCTGTCAACTAATGCATTCTCAAATGTGGTCCGTTTAGGCGTTATCTCGCTGTGCAAAAGCCTTTAAATGGAGAAAAAAGGAAACAACTTTGTTGGACCAAATCTGGGTGAAAGAAGTATACAGAAATGATGATCGCTTCGCAAAACTGACGTTTGTGTAATCCTGAGGCAGTAAGTAGATGAAAACTCTGTCAACTAATGCATTCTCAATTGTGGTCCGTTTTAGGCATTCGCTCACTGTGCAAACGCCTTGAAATTGAGGAAAAAGACCCAACTTTGTTAAACCAAATCTGGGTGAAAAAAGTATCCAGAAATGATGATAGCTTCACAAAACTATCGTTTGTGTAATCCTGAGGCAGTAGGTAGATGAAAACTCTGTCAACTAATGCATTCTCAAATGTGGTCCGTTGTAGGCATTCGCTCACTGTGCAAACGCCTTGAAGTTAAGGAAAAAGACCCAACTTTGTGGAACCAAATCTGGGTGAATGAAGTATTCAGACATGATGATCGCTTCATAAAACTGTCGTTTGTGTAATCCTGAGGCAGTAGGTAGATGAAAACTCTGTCAACTGGTCCATTCTTAAATCGTGTTCGTATTAGGCATTATCTCACTGTGCAAACGCCTTGAAATTGAGGAAAATTACATAACTTTGTTGGACCAAATCAGGGTGAAAAAAGTATTCAAAAATGATGATAGCTTCACAAAACTATCGTTTGTGTAATTCTAAGGCAGTAGGTAGATAAAAGCTCTGTCAACTAATGCATTCTCAAATGTGGTCCGTTTAGGCGTTATCTCGCTGTGCAAAAGCCTTTAAATGGAGAAAAAAGGAAACGACTTTGTTGGACTAAATCTGGGTGAAAAAAGTATCCAGAAATGATGATCGCTTCATAAAACTGTTGTTTGTGTAATCCTGAGGCAGTAGGTAGATGAAAACTCTGTCAACTAATGCATTCTCAAATGTGGTCCGTTTAGGCGTTATCTCGCTGTGCAAAAGCCTTTAAATGGAGAAAAAAGGAAACGACTTTTTTGGACCAAATCTGGGTGAACGAAGTATTCAGAAATGATGATAGCTTCACAAAACTATCGTTTGTGTAATTCTTAGGCAGTAGGTAGATGAAAACTCTGTCAACTAATGCATTCTCAAATGTGGTCCGTTGTAGGCATTCGGTCACTGTGCAAACGCCTTGAAGTTAGGGAAAAAGACCCAACTTTGTTGGACGAAATCTAGGTGAATAAAGTATTCAGAAATGATGATAGCTTCATAAAACCATCGTTTTTGTAATCCGAAGGCAGTAGGTAGATGAAAACTCTGTCAACTAATGCATTCTCAATTGTGGTCCGTTTTAGGCATTCGCTCACTGTGCAAACGCCTTGAAATTGAGGAAAAAGACCCAACTTTGTTAAACCAAATCTGGGTGAATGAAGTATTCAGAAATGATAATAGCTTCACAAAACTATCGTTTGTGTAATTCTTAGGCAGTAGGTAGATGAAAAATCTGTCAACTAATGCATTCTCAAATGTGGTCCGTTTAGGCGTTATCTCGCTGTGCAAAAGCCTTTAAATGGAGAAAAAAGGAAACGACTTTGTTAGGCCAAATCTGGGTGAAAAAAGTATTCAGACATGATGATAGCTTCATAAAACCATCGTTTGTGTAATCCTGAGGCAGTAGGTAGATGAAAAGTCTGTCAACTGATACATTCTCAAATCGTGTTCGTTTTAGGCATTATCTCAATGTGCAAACGCCTTGAAATTGAGGAAAATTACATAACTTTGTTGGACGAAAATAGGTGAATAAAGTATTCAGAAATGATGATAGCTTCATAAAACCATCGTTTGTGTAATCCTAAGGCAGTAGGTAGATGAATACTCTGTCAACTGATCCATTCTCAAATCGTGTTTGTTTAGGCGTTATCTCGCTGTGCAAAAGCCTTTAAATGGAGAAAAAAGGAAACAACTTTTTTGGACCAAACCTGGGTGAATGAAGTATTCAGAAATGATGATAGCTTCACAAAACTATCGTTTGTGTAATTCTTAGGCAGTAGGTAGATGAATACTCTGTCAACTAATGCATTCTCAAATGTGGTCCGTTTAGGCGTTATCTCGCTGTGCAAAAGCCTTTAAATGGAGAAAAAAGGAAACAACTTTGTTGGACCAAATCTGGGTGAAAGAAGTATACAGAAATGATGATCGCTTCGCAAAACTGACGTTTGTGTAATCCTGAGGCAGTAAGTAGATGAAAACTCTGTCAACTAATGCATTCTCAATTGTGGTCCGTTTTAGGCATTCGCTCACTGTGCAAACGCCTTGAAATTGAGGAAAAAGACCCAACTTTGTTAAACCAAATCTGGGTGAAAAAAGTATCCAGAAATGATGATAGCTTCACAAAACTATCGTTTGTGTAATCCTGAGGCAGTAGGTAGATGAAAACTCTGTCAACTAATGCATTCTCAAATGTGGTCCGTTGTAGGCATTCGCTCACTGTGCAAACGCCTTGAAGTTAAGGAAAAAGACCCAACTTTGTGGAACCAAATCTGGGTGAATGAAGTATTCAGACATGATGATCGCTTCATAAAACTGTCGTTTGTGTAATCCTGAGGCAGTAGGTAGATGAAAACTCTGTCAACTGGTCCATTCTTAAATCGTGTTCGTATTAGGCATTATCTCACTGTGCAAACGCCTTGAAATTGAGGAAAATTACATAACTTTGTTGGACCAAATCAGGGTGAAAAAAGTATTCAAAAATGATGATAGCTTCACAAAACTATCGTTTGTGTAATTATAAGGCAGTAGGTAGATAAAAGCTCTGTCAACTAATGCATTCTCAAATGTGGTCCGTTTAGGCGTTATCTCGCTGTGCAAAAGCCTTTAAATGGAGAAAAAAGGAAACGACTTTGTTGGACTAAATCTGGGTGAAAAAAGTATCCAGAAATGATGATCGCTTCATAAAACTGTTGTTTGTGTAATCCTGAGGCAGTAGGTAGATGAAAACTCTGTCAACTAATGCATTCTCAAATGTGGTCCGTTTAGGCGTTATCTCGCTGTGCAAAAGCCTTTAAATGGAGAAAAAAGGAAACAACTTTTTTGGACCAAACCTGGGTGAATGAAGTATTCAGAAATGATGATAGCTTCACAAAACTATCGTTTGTGTAATTCTTAGGCAGTAGGTAGATGAATACTCTGTCAACTAATGCATTCTCAAATGTGGTCCGTTGTAGGCATTCGGTCACTGTGCAAACGCCTTGAAGTTAAGGAAAAAGACCCAACTTTGTGGAACCAAATCTGGGTGAATGAAGTATTCAGACATGATGATCGCTTCATAAAACTGTCGTTTGTGTAATCCTGAGGCAGTAGGTAGATGAAAACTCTGTCAACTGATGCATTCTCAAATCGTGTTCGTTTTAGACATTATCTCACTGTGCAAACGCCTTGAAATTGAGAAAAATTACGTAACTTTGTTGGACGAAATCTAGGTGAATAAAGTATTCAGAAATGATGATAGCTTCATAAAACCATCGTTTTTGTAATCCGAAGGCAGTAGGTAGATGAAAACTCTGTCAACTAATGCATTCTCAATTGTGGTCCGTTTTAGGCATTCGCTCACTGTGCAAACGCCTTGAAATTGAGGAAAAAGACCCAACTTTGTTAAACCAAATCTGGGTGAATGAAGTATTCAGAAATGATAATAGCTTCACAAAACTATCGTTTGTGTAATTCTTAGGCAGTAGGTAGATGAAAAATCTGTCAACTAATGCATTCTCAAATGTGGTCCGTTTAGGCGTTATCTCGCTGTGCAAAAGCCTTTAAATGGAGAAAAAAGGAAACGACTTTGTTAGGCCAAATCTGGGTGAAAAAAGTATTCAGACATGATGATAGCTTCATAAAACCATCGTTTGTGTAATCCTGAGGCAGTAGGTAGATGAAAAGTCTGTCAACTGATACATTCTCAAATCGTGTTCGTTTTAGGCATTATCTCAATGTGCAAACGCCTTGAAATTGAGGAAAATTACATAACTTTGTTGGACGAAAATAGGTGAATAAAGTATTCAGAAATGATGATAGCTTCATAAAACCATCGTTTGTGTAATCCTAAGGCAGTAGGTAGATGAATACTCTGTCAACTGATCCATTCTCAAATCGTGTTTGTTTAGGCGTTATCTCGCTGTGCAAAAGCCTTTAAATGGAGAAAAAAGGAAACAACTTTTTTGGACCAAACCTGGGTGAATGAAGTATTCAGAAATGATGATAGCTTCACAAAACTATCGTTTGTGTAATTCTTAGGCAGTAGGTAGATGAATACTCTGTCAACTAATGCATTCTCAAATGTGGTCCGTTTAGGCGTTATCTCGCTGTGCAAAAGCCTTTAAATGGAGAAAAAAGGAAACAACTTTGTTGGACCAAATCTGGGTGAAAGAAGTATACAGAAATGATGATCGCTTCGCAAAACTGACGTTTGTGTAATCCTGAGGCAGTAGGTAGATGAAAACTCTGTCAACTAATGCATTCTCAAATGTGGTCCGTTGTAGGCATTCGCTCACTGTGCAAACGCCTTGAAGTTAAGGAAAAAGACCCAACTTTGTGGAACCAAATCTGGGTGAATGAAGTATTCAGACATGATGATCGCTTCATAAAACTGTCGTTTGTGTAATCCTGAGGCAGTAGGTAGATGAAAACTCTGTCAACTGGTCCATTCTTAAATCGTGTTCGTATTAGGCATTATCTCACTGTGCAAACGCCTTGAAATTGAGGAAAATTACATAACTTTGTTGGACCAAATCAGGGTGAAAAAAGTATTCAAAAATGATGATAGCTTCACAAAACTATCGTTTGTGTAATTCTAAGGCAGTAGGTAGATAAAAGCTCTGTCAACTAATGCATTCTCAAATGTGGTCCGTTTAGGCGTTATCTCGCTGTGCAAAAGCCTTTAAATGGAGAAAAAAGGAAACGACTTTGTTGGACTAAATCTGGGTGAAAAAAGTATCCAGAAATGATGATCGCTTCATAAAACTGTTGTTTGTGTAATCCTGAGGCAGTAGGTAGATGAAAACTCTGTCAACTAATGCATTCTCAAATGTGGTCCGTTTAGGCGTTATCTCGCTGTGCAACAGTCTTTAAATGGAGAAAAAAGGAAACAACTTTGTTGGACCAAATCAGGGTGAAAAAAGTATTCAGAGATGATGATAGCTTCACAAAACCATCGTTTGTGTAATCCTGAGGCAGTAGGTAGATGAAAACTGTCAACCGATGCGTTCTCAAATCGTGTTCGTTTTAGGCATTATCTCACTGTGCAAACGCCTTGAAGTTGAGGAAAATTACATAACTTTGTTGGACGAAATCTACGTGAATAAAGTATTCAGAAATGAGGATAGCTTCACAAAACTATCGTTTGTGTAATCCTGAGGCAGTAGGTAGATGAAAACTCTGTCAACTAATGCATTCTCAAATGTGGTCCGTTTAGGCGTTATCTCGCTGTGCAAAAGCCTTTAAATGGAGAAAAAAGGAAACAACTTTTTTGGACCAAATCTGGATGAATGAAGTATTCAGAAATGATGATAGCTTCACAAAACTATCGTTTGTGTAATTCTTAGGCAGTAGGTAGATGAAAAATCTGTCAACTGATCCATTCTCAAATCGTGTTTGTTTAGGCGTTATCTCGCTGTGCAAAAGCCTTTAAATAGAGAAAAAAGGAAACAACTTTTTTGGACTTTGTTGGACCAAATCTGGGTGAAAAAAGTATCCAGAAATGATGATAGCTTCACAAAACTATCGTTTGTGTAATCCTGAGGCAGTAGATAGATGAAAAGTCTGTCAACTGATGCATTCTCAAATCGTGTTCGTTTTAGGCATTATCTCACTCTGCAAACGCCTTGAAATTGAGGAAAATTACATAACTTTGTTGGACGAAATCTAGGTGAATAAAGTATCCAGAAATGATGATAGCTTCACAAAACGATCGTTTGTGTAATCCTAAGGCAGTAGGTAGATGAAAACTCTGTCAACTAATGCATTCTCAAATGTGGTCCGTTTAGGCGTTATCTCGCTGTGCAACAGTCTTTAAATGGAGAAAAAAGGAAACAACTTTGTTGGACCAAATCAGGGTGAAAAAAGTATTCAGAGATGATGATACCTTCACAAAACCATCGTTTGTGTAATCCTGAGGCAGTAGGTAGATGAAAACTGTCAACCGATGCGTTCTCAAATCGTGTTCGTTTTAGGCATTATCTCACTGTGCAAACGCCTTGAAGTTGAGGAAAATTACATAACTTTGTTGGACGAAATCTAGGTGAATAAAGTATTCAGAAATGATGATAGCTTCATAAAACCATCGTTTGTGTAATCCGAAGGCAGTAGGTAGATGAAAACTCTGTCAACTAATGCATTCTCAAATGTGGTCCGTTGTAGGCATTCGGTCACTGTGCAAACGCCTTGAAGTTAAGGAAAAAGACCCAACTTTGTGGAACCAAATCTGGGTGAATGAAGTATTCAGACATGATGATCGCTTCATAAAACTGTCGTTTGTGTAATCCTGAGGCAGTAGGTAGATGAAAACTCTGTCAACTGGTCCATTCTTAAATCGTGTTCGTATTAGGCATTATCTCACTGTGCAAACGCCTTGAAATTGAGGAAAATTACATAACTTTGTTGGACGAAATCTAGGTGAATAAAGTATTCAGAAATGAGGATAGCTTCACAAAACTATCATTTGTATAATCCTAAGGCAGCAGGTAGGTGAAAACTCTGTCAACTAATGCATTCTCAAATGTGGTGCGTTTAGGCGTTATCTCGCTGTGCAAACGCCTTGAAATTGAGAAAAAAGGAAACGACTTTGTTGGACCAAATCAGGGTGAAAAAAGTATTCAAAAATGATGATAGCTTCACAAAACTATCGTTTGTGTAATTCTAAGGCAGTAGGTAGATATAAGCTCTGTCAACTAATGCATTCTCAAATGTGGTCCGTTTAGGCGTTATCTCGCTGTGCAAAAGCCTTTAAATGGAGAAAAAAGGAAACGACTTTGTTGGACTAAATCTGGGTGAAAAAAGTATCCAGAAATGATGATCGCTTCATAAAACTGTTGTTTGTGTAATCCTGAGGCAGTAGGTAGATGAAAACTCTGTCAACTAATGCATTCTCAAATGTGGTCCGTTTAGGCGTTATCTCGCTGTGCAAAAGCCTTTAAATGGAGAAAAAAGGAAACGACTTTTTTGGACCAAATCTGGGTGAACGAAGTATTCAGAAATGATGATAGCTTCACAAAACTATCGTTTGTGTAATTCTTAGGCAGTAGGTAGATGAAAACTCTGTCAACTAATGCATTCTCAAATGTGGTCCGTTGTAGGCATTCGGTCACTGTGCAAACGCCTTGAAGTTAAGGAAAAAGACCCAACTTTGTGGAACCAAATCTGGGTGAATGAAGTATTCAGACATGATGATCGCTTCATAAAACTGTCGTTTGTGTAATCCTGAGGCAGTAGGTAGATGAAAACTCTGTCAACCGATGCGTTCTCAAATCGTGTCCGTTTTAGGCATTCCGCTCACTGTGCAAACGCCTTGAAATTGAGGAAAATTACATAACTTTGTTGGACCAAATCTGGGTGAAAAAAGTATCCAGAAATGATGATAGCTTCACAAAACTATCGTTTGTGTAATCCTGAGGCAGTAGGTAGATGAAAACTCTGTCAACTAATGCATTCTCAAATGTGGTCCGTTTAGGCGTTATCTCGCTGTGCAAAAGCCTTTAAATGGAGAAAAAAGGAAACAACTTTTTTGGACCAAATCTGGATGAATGAAGTATTCAGAAATGATGATAGCTTCACAAAACTATCGTTTGTGTAATTCTTAGGCAGTAGGTAGATGAAAAATCTGTCAACTGATCCATTCTCAAATCGTGTTTGTTTAGGCGTTATCTCGCTGTGCAAAAGCCTTTAAATAGAGAAAAAAGGAAACAACTTTTTTGGACTTTGTTGGACCAAATCTGGGTGAAAAAAGTATCCAGAAATGATGATAGCTTCACAAAACTATCGTTTGTGTAATCCTGAGGCAGTAGATAGATGAAAAGTCTGTCAACTGATGCATTCTCAAATCGTGTTCGTTTTAGGCATTATCTCACTCTGCAAACGCCTTGCAATTGAGGAAAATTACATAACTTTGTTGGACGAAATCTAGGTGAATAAAGTATCCAGAAATGATGATAGCTTCACAAAACGATCGTTTGTGTAATCCTAAGGCAGTAGGTAGATGAAAACTCTGTCAACTAATGCATTCTCAAATGTGGTCCGTTTAGGCGTTATCTCGCTGTGCAACAGTCTTTAAATGGAGAAAAAAGGAAACAACTTTGTTGGACCAAATCAGGGTGAAAAAAGTATTCAGAGATGATGATAGCTTCACAAAACCATCGTTTGTGTAATCCTGAGGCAGTAGGTAGATGAAAACTGTCAACCGATGCGTTCTCAAATCGTGTTCGTTTTAGGCATTATCTCACTGTGCAAACGCCTTGAAGTTGAGGAAAATTACATAACTTTGTTGGACGAAATCTAGGTGAATAAAGTATTCAGAAATGATGATAGCTTCATAAAACCATCGTTTGTGTAATCCGAAGGCAGTAGGTAGATGAAAACTCTGTCAACTAATGCATTCTCAAATGTGGTCCGTTTAGGCGTTATCTCGCTGTGCAAAAGCCTTTAAATGGAGAAAAAAGGAAACAACTTTGTTGGACCAAATCTGGGTGAAAAAAGTATCCAGAAATGATGATAGCTTCACAAAACCATCGATTGTGTAATCCTGAGGCAGTAGGTAGATGAAAACTCTGTCAACCGATGCGTTCTCAAATCGTGTCCGTTTTAGGCATTCCGCTCACTGTGCAAACGCCTTGAAATTGAGGAAAATTACATAACTTTGTTGGACCAAATCTGGGTGAATAAAGTATCCAGAAATGATGATAGCTTCACAAAACTATCGTTTGTGTAATTCTTAGGCAGTAGGTAGATGAAAAATCTGTCAACTGATCCATTCTCAAATCGTGTTTGTTTAGGCGTTATCTCGCTGTGCAAAAGCCTTTAAATGGAGAAAAATTACATAACTTTGTTGGACGAAATCTAGGTGAATAACGTATTCAGAAATGATGATAGCTTCATAAAACCATTGTTTGTGTAATCCTAAGGCAGTAGGTAGATGAATACTTTAATGGATAGCCTTTAATGGATAAAAAAGGAAACAACTTTAATTCTTAGGCAGTAGGTAGATGAAAACTCTGTCAACTAATGCATTCTCAAATGTGGTCCGTTTAGGCGTTATCTCGCTGTGCAAAAGTCTTTAAATGGAGAAAAAAGGAAACAACTTTGTTGGACCAAATCAGGGTGAAAAAAGTATTCAGAGATGATGATAGCTTCACAAAACCATCGTTTGTGTAATCCTGAGGCAGTAGGTAGATGAAAACTCTGTCAACTAATGCATTCTCAAATGTGGTCCGTTTAGGCGTTATCTCGCTGTGCAAAAGCCTTGAAATTGAGGAAAATTACATAACTTTGTTGGACGAAATCTAGGTGAATAAAGTATTCAGAAATGATGATAGCTTCATAAAACGATCGTTTGTGTAATCCAAAGGCAGTAGGTAGATGAAAACTCTGTCAACTAATGCATTCTCAAATGTGGTCCGTTTAGGCGTTATCTCGCTGTGCAAAAGCCTTTAAATGGAGAAAAAAGGAAACAACTTTGTTGGACTAAATCTGGGTGAAAAAAGTATTCAGAAATGATAATAGCTTCACAAAACTATCGTTTGTGTAATTCTTAGGCAGTAGGTAGATGAAAAATCTGTCAACTAATGCATTCTCAAATGTGGTCCGTTTAGGCGTTATCTCGCTGTGCAAAAGCCTTTAAATGGAGAAAAAAGGAAACGACTTTGTTAGGCCAAATCTGGGTGAAAAAAGTATTCAGACATGATGATAGCTTCATAAAACCATCGTTTGTGTAATCCTGAGGCAGTAGGTAGATGAAAAGTCTGTCAACTGATGCATTCTTAAATCGTGTTCGTTTTAGGCATTATCTCAATGTGCAAACGCCTTGAAATTGAGGAAAATTACATAACTTTGTTGGACGAAAATAGGTGAATAAAGTATTCAGAAATGATGATAGCTTCATAAAACCATCGTTTGTGTAATCCTAAGGCAGTAGGTAGATGAATACTCTGTCAACTGATCCATTCTCAAATCGTGTTTGTTTAGGCGTTATCTTGCTGTGCAAAAGCCTTTAAATGGAGAAAAAAGGAAACAACTTTTTTGGACCAAACCTGGGTGAATGAAGTATTCAGAAATGATGATAGCTTCACAAAACTATCGTTTGTGTAATTCTTAGGCAGTAGGTAGATGAATACTCTGTCAACTAATGCATTCTCAAATGTGGTCCGTTTAGGCGTTATCTCGCTGTGCAAAAGCCTTTAAATGGAGAAAAAAGGAAACAACTTTGTTGGACCAAATCTGGGTGAAAGAAGTATACAGAAATGATGATCGCTTCGCAAAACTGACGTTTGTGTAATCCTGAGGCAGTAAGTAGATGAAAACTCTGTCAACTAATGCATTCTCAATTGTGGTCCGTTTTAGGCATTCGCTCACTGTGCAAACGCCTTGAAATTGAGGAAAAAGACCCAACTTTGTTAAACCAAATCTGGGTGAAAAAAGTATCCAGAAATGATGATAGCTTCACAAAACTATCGTTTGTGTAATCCTGAGGCAGTAGGTAGATGAAAACTCTGTCAACTAATGCATTCTCAAATGTGGTCCGTTTAGGCGTTATCTCGCTGTGCAAAAGCCTTTAAATGGAGAAAAAAGGAAACAACTTTTTTGGACCAAATCTGGATGAATGAAGTATTCAGAAATGATGATAGCTTCACAAAACTATCGTTTGTGTAATTCTTAGGCAGTAGGTAGATGAAAAATCTGTCAACTGATCCATTCTCAAATCGTGTTTGTTTAGGCGTTATCTCGCTGTGCAAAAGCCTTTAAATAGAGAAAAAAGGAAACAACTTTTTTGGACTTTGTTGGACCAAATCTGGGTGAAAAAAGTATCCAGAAATGATGATAGCTTCACAAAACTATCGTTTGTGTAATCCTGAGGCAGTAGATAGATGAAAAGTCTGTCAACTGATGCATTCTCAAATCGTGTTCGTTTTAGGCATTATCTCACTCTGCAAACGCCTTGAAATTGAGGAAAATTACATAACTTTGTTGGACGAAATCTAGGTGAATAAAGTATCCAGAAATGATGATAGCTTCACAAAACGATCGTTTGTGTAATCCTAAGGCAGTAGGTAGATGAAAACTCTGTCAACTAATGCATTCTCAAATGTGGTCCGTTTAGGCGTTATCTCGCTGTGCAACAGTCTTTAAATGGAGAAAAAAGGAAACAACTTTGTTGGACCAAATCAGGGTGAAAAAAGTATTCAGAGATGATGATAGCTTCACAAAACCATCGTTTGTGTAATCCTGAGGCAGTAGGTAGATGAAAACTGTCAACCGATGCGTTCTCAAATCGTGTTCGTTTTAGGCATTATCTCACTGTGCAAACGCCTTGAAGTTGAGGAAAATTACATAACTTTGTTGGACGAAATCTAGGTGAATAAAGTATTCAGAAATGATGATAGCTTCATAAAACCATCGTTTGTGTAATCCGAAGGCAGTAGGTAGATGAAAACTCTGTCAACTAATGCATTCTCAAATGTGGTCCGTTTAGGCGTTATCTCGCTGTGCAAAAGCCTTTAAATGGAGAAAAAAGGAAACGACTTTTTTGGACCAAATCTGGGTGAACGAAGTATTCAGAAATGATGATAGCTTCACAAAACTATCGTTTGTGTAATTCTTAGGCAGTAGGTAGATGAAAACTCTGTCAACTAATGCATTCTCAAATGTGGTCCGTTGTAGGCATTCGGTCACTGTGCAAACGCCTTGAAGTTAAGGAAAAAGACCCAACTTTGTGGAACCAAATCTGGGTGAATGAAGTATTCAGACATGATGATCGCTTCATAAAACGGTCGTTTGTGTAATCCTGAGGCAGTAGGTAGATGAAAACTCTGTCAACTAATGCATTCTCAATTGTGGTCCGTTTTAGGCATTCGCTCACTGTGCAAACGCCTTGAAATTGAGGAAAAAGACCCAACTTTGTTAAACCAAATCTGGGTGAATGAAGTATTCAGAAATGATAATAGCTTCACAA